>JAQQSK010017673.1:0-10048 GCA_028658325.1 Potorous gilbertii | reverse complement strand
AAGACCTGGTGAATATGATTTCTGAGTCACCATCAATGGTCTTTGAAAATTCATGGTGAATATGAGAAATACCAAAAGATTAAAGATGGACAGATGTCCTACTTTTTTGAAAAATGGAGGTGAAATTTTTTTTGCCATTTAGTGAGCTTGACTAAAATTCATGGCAAAATTATAGAATGCATTATTAAAATGAGGTTTGTGGGCACTAGGAAGGGAAATGGTGATCACTAAGAGCCAACACATGGATGTGTCCAGAAAAGGCTGTGTCACACTAATACACAGTTGGTGGAATTTAGAAGAGTCCAATCATTCTGGAAAGCAATTATGCTTGGAGAGAGATGAAAATGTCCATAATCCATTGGATTTGGAGTCAAGAAGATCTCAGTTCAAATCCTGAGTTAGACACTTAGCTGTATGACGCTAGTAACTGAACCTTTCAGCTTCAGTTTCCTCATCTGTAAATTAGAAATAAGAGCACCTATATCACAGAATTATTGTGGAAATCAATAAGATAATATGTGTAAAGCATTTTTCAAGCCTTAATATGCAATATATATGTCCAATAATTTGACTCAGAGATCCTATATACTCAGTGGAAGATAGAAAAAAAAGGAGTCAGTTACAGTGGCACTTTGTGTGATTGAAAAGAATGAGAAACAAAATTGATGTCCACTGACTGGGGAATGGCCGAACAGCTTATGGCATCTGAATGTAATGTAACATTGTTGCATCTTAGGAAATGATGATTATTAAGAATGTAGAAAAGCATAGGAAGATATAGAAAAAATGTAATGTGAAACAGAAACAGGAAAACTATACACAATGAGTACAGTTATGTAAATGAAAAGAATGATAAGGGAAAAATATTTATAGCAGTACTTTTTGTAGTTACAAAGAATTGCGAGCAAAGGAGATCCCCCTTTGGATGAGGAAAAGCTAAACAAATTGTATGTAGTATGTGTGTATGTGTGAATATATGCTTGTGCATGTGGATAGCTCATGTAGATTGTATGTGGGTTCACGGGTATTTGTAAAATAATAATAGGCAGAGTTTGTATTGCATGTTAAGGCTTGAAAAATGCTTTACACATATGATCTCATTGATCTCCACAATAACTTTATGATGTAGGGGCTCTTATCTCTAATTTACAGATGAGGAAACTGAGACTGGAAGGTTCAATTACTAGGGTCATACAACTATTACTCAAGATTTGAATTCAGGTCTTCTTGACTTCAAATTGAAACTCCAAACTATTCTACTTATAACTCATCCACTCTTTCTAGGAGCCACTTAGATTCTTGTCTGTAGGGAAGCAGGAGATGGCTGCTCTATCCTTCTCAGAGAGAGGGGTACCAAAGTAGAAAATATCTGCTTGCTCTTTTAAATATTGTTAGTCTAGAGAAATGATTTTTAGGTTCAAGCTGATCTTCTGATTGCTATTCCTTAAACAGGAAAAGGGACCAGGTAAAATCATTCTCATAATAATGTTTATATAGCTCTTACTATGTGTTAGATACTGCGTTAAATTCTTTGTAATACTTTCTTACTTGATCCTCACAGTAACCTTTGGAAGTAGGTGCTATCGTTATTTTTATTTTATAGATGAGGAACCTGAAGCAGACAGTGTTAAATGACTTGTCCAGGGTCACACAGCTAGTAAGTGTCTGAGGCTAGATTTGAACTTAGGTTCCTGACTGTAGACTCGGTGATCAATCCACTGTTTCACCTAGCTGCCAAAGGCTTGGTTCTCTCCTATCAAATTATTATTTTTTCTTTTTAAAATTTTTCTTTCTTTTCAATTTATGGACTAAAAAAAGAATTGCAATTATAAGGTATAATAAAAAATGATCACACATGAAACTGCAAATCTATCATACACAACCTATTTATTATATATATGATAAAGTAATCATGTAAATCTCTTTTTTCCCTTTTATTTCTTCCCTTCCCCTGCCCTAGAGATGGCTACCACTAGACACAAATATGTATGTATGTTTGTGTGTGTGTATGTGTGTGTAAAATCATTCTATATGTACTTGTATTTGCTCTTTCTCTGAATGCAGACAGTGCCTTCCTTCATATATTCTTTGTAGTTAATGTGGGTATTTATAATAGCCAAGATCACTTATTTGCTCAAAGCCTTTCTTAAAACAATATTGCTGTTACTGTGTACAGCCTTCCCTTGGCTCTGCCCATTTTTATTGTTTCATGCAAGTCTGTCCATGTTTTTTTAAGATCATTGAGCTCAACATTTCTTATAGCACAGTAGTATTCATATACCACAACTTGTTCAGTCACTCCTGAACTGACAGGCATCCCTACAATTTCCAGCTTTGTGCCATCACTAAGAGAGCTGCTATAAATATTTTAGAACATGTGGTTCTTTTCCTTTTTCCCTAATCATCTTTGGAAATAGACCAAGTGTTGGTATTGTTGGGTCAAGGGTATAGTCAGTTTAATAACTCTTTGGGCATATGTCCAGATTGCTCTACAAAAATCGTAGTTCATAATTGGTGAGTGTCCCAATAAAATAATACAATAAAAACTGCCTCAGTTACAAATTCATACATATATATTCCATTGCATTCATGCATCATAATTTTTTAGCTATTTGCCTATCCTTATTATGCTAATGTTCCATTATGTATATATTTATATATAAAATGTATATCTATATATGTATTAGATTAATTGGTGTATGGTATGTTCATTGATATGATTCCTGCTGATGAAAAACTCTCTCTACCAGTGTAATTTAGTACCAGTTCCACAATTTACAGTTTTAGAAAATTCCTTTGGAGCAATGAAAATTAACCGACTTTCCCGGCCAGTGTGTATCTGAGATAAGACTTGAACCTGGATCTTCTTGATTCAGAGGCTTGCTCAATGATCACTATTCCTTCTCAAGAGAGTGTAAGTAACTTCATTTTTCTCAAATAAGATGATGCTATTTGTTATCTTTTGTCATCTTTCTTGGGGCAGCTAGGTTATACAATAGTTGGAACATGGAGCCCGGAGACAGGAAGACCTTAGACACTTACTAGTTGTGTGACCCTGGGCAAGTCATTTAACCCTGTTTGCCTCAGTTTTCTCAGCTGTAAAATGAGCTGGAGAATGAAATAGCCGCACTTCAATGTCTTTGCCAAGAAAACCCCAAATGAAATAAATAGTGAGAAATGGAAATTCATGATTTTATATTGAATCCTCTTTTGTATTGTGATACGTACATGGAAATGTTCTTTTTTTTCAGTCTTTCTGTATGTAGGTTCAAAATGAATCAATAATAAAAAATAAAACCCCAAATGGAGTAATGAAGAGTTGGTCATGACTGAAACCAGTGAGTAATGATAACTGATCATCTTCCTTCATCATATTTTACATACGATTGTGTATTTCTAGTTGCAATATCTGGCAAGGAGATAAAACGGTAGTTTCTGGGCTCTTTTGGGTTTCTTGTTGTGGTAAACACTACAATTCATTAAATTTCTTTAAAAAATGGTAACAGTCAAAGCACCTTTACTCTTTGTTGTGCAGTTGTTTCAGTTGCATCTGACTCTCAGTGACACCATTTGGGGTTCTCTGGACAAAGATGCTGTAGTGGTTTGCCATTTCCTTCTCCAGCTCCTTTTACAGATGAGGAAACTAAGGCAGACAGGGTTAAGTGACTTACCCAGTGTGACATAGCTAAGTATCTGAGGTCAGCTTGAAGAAGAGGAGTCTTTCTGACTTTAGGACCAGCATTCTGTGCACTATGGTGCCACCTAGTAGGTCATGGTAGTAGGTCTAGCTGATCTCTAATTGACTTTCTATTGCAAAATCCTACAAATCAGCACAGCTATTGTAACAAAAAGAGCCTTGTATTGGGAGTCAGGACACCTGAGTCTGATACTCTTCTTGCCACTGACTGGTTTTTTTTGGGGGAAATCACCATTCCTTTCTGGGTTTCAGGGTTCTCATCTGAAGATGTTTAACCAGACGATCTCTTTCTGACTAGTTTTTCTAGCTTTAAATCCTAGGATCATAGAACATAAAACCATAGATTTAGTGCTTGATCTACTTATTTTATAGGGCAGCTAAGTGGTTCCTAGCACTGAGTAGTTATGGCACTGAGCCTGGGGTCAGGAAGACCTGAGTTCAAATCTGGCCTCAGACACTTACTGGCTGGATGATTCTGGGAAAGTTACTATTTGCCTCAGTTTCCTTATCTGTAGGATGAGGATTATAATTGTACCTTCCTCCCAGGGTTGTTGTGAGAATCAAGTAGATAATAAGTGTAAAGTGTTTAGCCCAGGACCTGGGACATAATATATACTATGTAAATGCTTATTTCAGACCTTCCCTTACAGATGAAAACACTTGAGGCTTAGAGAGAATGACTTACCCCATGCTGCATAGCTAATAAGTGTCTCAGAAAGGATTCAGACTTGAGTTCGAGTACAGCTCTCTACTACATGATGAATAGAGGTCTCCTATGATCCCAAAGGGCCAGTAGCTCCAGTTATTTCTAAGGTTGTATTCAAACCTAAGTCACCATCCACCGCCTGCCCCAACAGATTCAGGGCCAGTGCCCTCCCATCATATCCTTGCCCTTCTTTAATGTGGCTTCCCTGCACCTCCTCAGGGGCCTTTGTTTTGTCTGGAGAGTGCATTCATCAGCTTTCCACGCCTCAGTAATTCCTGAAATTCTCTTTCCATTAAAAATAAATACCCCATTTTACATCCCTGAGATGTTCCCGACATTTGATTGTATTTGCTGTGGCGGGCTGTATTGAGACCTATAAAATCATAATACAACTATTAATCCCCTGTATCTGCCTGTACCTAATTTTTATTAAAAAAATATATTGTGCCCTGGCTAGCTTGTAAATTACCATGAGCTTGAGAAGGCGCTGGCTGGATCTGTTCAAAAGGAGCGAGGATGGAGATGAAGGACGGCTTACTGAGGAACACTCTGGCCTCCCGGGGAGTGTTACTAAGGTAGCGGTTGGAGAGGGGTCAGAAGGGAGAGGTCTAGCTGCAGACCATCAATACTGTCAGAGACAAACCAGGCAACTGCCATGGAGGAATGAAACTGCATTCATTCATCTGAGATTCCCTCCATCCTTGCCTTTCCCATACCTCTGCTAAAAGCAGCTATGTTTCAAGGGTCACAGGGAGAATTTATCTTCTTTTTTCCCCCCAAGTTTCATCAGTCAGGATAGTTGATCTGACTTGTGTCTAAGAGGCCTGACTGGGTTTAAAGCTGGGGGGGGCGTCTTAGTAAGTATTCACTTCTACCTTCTTGTTCAGAGTCATACCTAAGGCATGGGGGGAAACCTACGGAAGATGGTTTTGGGTACCAAATTTAGTGGGTGCCAATTGCATTTGAAGACCATCAGAAGTCTAGAAAAAAGCAGACCTTAGGAAAAATATAGTAATAATAGTTGATTCCTCTCTCTCTCTACCCTATTCCTTCCTTTGTGTCCAACTCTTGGTGATTCCATTCATGATTTTTTTCACAGAGATACTGGAGTGGTTTGCTGTTTCCTTCTCCAGTTCAGTTTGCATAGGAGGAAGCTGAGGCAAAAAGGGTGAGGTGACTTGCCCAGGATCACACAGCTAGCAAGTGTCTGAGGCCAGATTTGAACTCAGGTCCTGATTCCAGGCTTGGCACTGCAGGACCAGCAGCAAGTGCTTTGTGAGGTCCAAGTAGGAAGGTCCACATTTATATACAGAAAGTTTTCATGCAGAAGTTCACATCTGAATTAGGATTTAAAGGGTGGATAGGAATTCTATTGAGACAGAGTAGTGAATGATGGGGCGGCTGGGTGGCACAGTGGATAGGGCACTGGGCTTAAAGTTAGAAAGACTTATTTTCATGTCTTCTAATCCAGCCTCAGATTATTACTAGCTGTGCGACCCTGGGCAAGTCATTTAACCCTGTTTGCCTCGGTTTCCTCATATGTAAAATGAGCTGGAAAAGAAAATGGAAATATCTTTGCCAAGACAACACCCAGTGAGGTCATGAAGAGTGAGATGGGACTGAAAATGACTGAACAAGAATTGCAGTGGATGGAGAGCTGGCCTCTGTGTCAGAAGACCTTGGCTTGAGTTCAGCCTCTGGCACTGACTGAGTGGGTCTGGGTAAACCGTGCCACTTTGGAGCATCCAGGCTGTTCTCTAACATTTTAGGTTACAGCTCTTCTTGGGTGAAGGGAGTTTTCTCATCAGAATTTTCCTATACCAGTGAAATTCTAGGCTGCTTTAAAATACAAAAAGATTCCAGAGTTGGCAGGGAATAGCATTCTACAAATAAGACTCAGAGCTTTGAGAACAAAGCCATCTTCAGAGATCAGAGAGCAGGGACAAGTCCTGTTTGGCTAGAGAATAGGGTTCTCAGAGCTAAGTGTGAGAAAGCATTGGAAAGACAGGAGAGCCTTGAATGCCAAGCTGAGAAACGGGAACTTTATGCTGTAGGTTTTGAGACAAGGAAGTGTATGATTAAGTCTATGAAGAAGAAAGATTACTCTTTCAGCAGTGATATAAAGGATAAATTGGAATGGGAGGTGAGAGAGAGGGAGAGAGAGAGAGAGAGAGAGAGAGAGAGAGAGAGAGAGAGAGAGAGAGAGAGAGAGAGAGCACTGAGGTGGGAGGACTTGTTAAGAGCCTAAAACCTTAAAGGGATCTATAAATGGAACTTGGCGTTATCATTGTGATGACTCCCTCGGCATGTGCTATTTACATCACGACAGATGTATTTGTCTGGTGTGAGTTGAGACAAGGCTCCTTAATGGTCCTTACTTTAGAGGCAATCACCATCACACATCCTTCCCTGAGTGTTTTACACCCCTCAAAATGATGTGTTTTCTTTAGCACTTTGAGGTTACTTTCAATCCCTTTCCCCCTGAGGCATAAGCCCCATAAGTAATACTGACTGGTTAAACAGGAAAGTAAACCTTCCACAGTCACAGACAGGATACAATAGCTCCTAATTTCTTGCTTCCTAGACAGGTCTCAGTCATTGGCACTATCTGCTCACGGTTCCTAGACTCTGACCTGAGGGAATGGAACAGTTCAGCTAGGGATATTAACTTCTCTTTTCTCAGTATTAACACACTGACTCCTTGAGTCTTATATGGGATGGTGTCCAGAGGTCAAAGCATTGCTGTTTGGGAAAGTTATAGGCTCATAGCATTTAGAACTGAAATGGATCTTAGACCAGGTACCTAATCCAGCTTCCTCTGTTTCCAGATCAGTAAAACTGAGTCTCATGGAGGCTGAATGATGCATCTTTGTCCACTTGGGAATACTGGTGGCAAGATCCCATTTGACAAGCCTCTGACTGTCTCATGCTCTCCCTGATGGTGATGCCCTCCATCAGATACTACAGGGTGATTGGGATAAAATGTCAAGCTCTCTTCTATAGTTCTCAGAGATCACATTATCTTTGTCCTGTTTGTTGGTGGCAATGTTTTTGTCAGTCTTGTTAATCTAGGGGTGTGAACTATGTGGATTTATCCAATTAGTCTCTTAGCTCAGCCTTCACCCACTAGGAAAACTGCCATACTCCTTCTGTGTTATATTTTGATGGATTTAATCATATTAGTATACTTTAACATTACATAATTCTTGTGCCCTTAAAAGCAAAAGGAATAAAATCAAATGTGCTAAACCTTAAATTCAGGACCTGAAAGCACACCATTCTTGTTAAATCTAGGTAACCCCAAACCAGTGTATAGGCAGGAGCCAAACGCTGGAGTTGTAGAGATAACATTATATTGCTTAGTCAGACCTCCCTGTCAGTTGCTCCCATCAGGAAGAATCCCTAGCAAGTATCCCTTTTTCTCTTCCATGTGTGGCCTTCAAGAGCTCTGAACCCCGGGAACTAATTTCTCCTCTCAACAACTTTCCTCACTCACTGCTCTGCTGCTTCCTGGGAACTCCAGTCCTGCCCTCTAATGCTTATTGGTATGACCTCTTCATCCCCTGGGCAGGGGAGGGGTCTTGACCTTGTTAGGAGAGTGGGTAGTGTTAGGACAGGCTGAGATGCAGATACTTCTTTCAGGTTTTCTGCTCAAACTTGAATTTGGCCCATCCCACTCCCACAATTTGTTCACTCGAAATTCCTGGCCAGTGACTGCTACCAAATCCCTACCTCTTGGGGGTTATTTTCCTATTTTAAACTGAGGACAAGACCACCCTTGGAAGCTTTATGAACAGGAATGATCTAAAGCACAAGGCTCAGTTTGTTGTCCCTTTCTTCTGCAACCTGGTGGAGAAGAATGAGGGGGAAGTCACATATATTCATGCAGCTAGTAAATAGCAGAGTTGACATACTAACCAAAGTCCTCTGACTCCAAATACAAGGCTCTTGACCCTATAGCCAGGATTCATAACCTGGGGCCTGTGAATTTTTTTGGAGGGAAATATAAATATTTTGATAACTGCATTTTAATATAATTGGTTTCCTTCTTAATCCTATAAATTTCATTTTATTCATCCAAACACATTATTCTGAGGCAGCTACATGGTGCAGTGGAGAGAGTATTGGGCCTGGGGGTAAGAAAGACTCTTCTTCTTTATGAGTTCAACTCCGGACTCAGACATTTACTAGCTGTGTGACCCTGGGCAAGTCACCTAATCTTGTTTGTCTCAATTTCCTTATCCGTAAAATGAGTTGGAGAAGAAAATGGCAAATCATTCCAAGATCTTTACCCAAACGGAGTCATGAAGGGTCAGACATGACTGAAACGACACATTCTGAGGAGGGGTTCATAGGTTTCATTGCACTGCCAAAGAGGTCCATGAAAAGGTTAAGAACCCCTGACCTATCCCATAATGTCTCTGCTAAAGCCAGCTTCCATGTTAACTCTTGTTCATGGGTTTTGTTCTTGGTTCTGCCCTCAGGGAGGGCTGCTTAGAGGGCTAGTGGTTGATCCTTCCACATTTCTGTTGCCTTTCCTAATGTTGATGGATTATTTCCCCTGCTATGAAGGAATGTATGTTGGTTCTCTAGTTACAAGAGATGACAAGAGGCTCAAATCTCAGCTGGGTCACAGCTAGGTGGTACAGTAGAGCACCTGACCTGGAGACATGAAGACCTGAGTTCAAATCTAGCTCTGGATACCTCTTAGCTTTGTGCTCCTGGACCAGTCATTTAGCTACTCTTTGCCTTAGTTTCCTCACCTGTAAAATGGGGGTAATAAAAGCACCTTTTGTTGTGAGAATCAAATGAGACAATACACCGTAAATCCCCTAGCACAGTACCTGGCACATGTTAAAGGTCATCTAAAGGTTGCTCATAATTTTTGTTATCATTGATATATCCTTGAGCAGTTATTTATCCTCTAGGAGTCTGTAGATTTTTCTGTAAAATGGAGGTGGTTGAATTAGAAAGTCTTCACAGCCTTCTCCCGTCCTGAAACCCATGAAGTTTCCTAGTCCTGGAAAGAGGATGGAGATCCAATGTCCCCAATAGGAATTCTGATGAGGGCGAAAACACGCAAACCAACAAATTAGGGGGCAATTCTCTTCTTCTTTACTCCCAGCTCTGATGTCAGGCTGCAGATTAAGAGAGTGGAATTTAGTCTTTTTCAATTATACAGCTCCTTATCTTTCTCTCAGGGGGCCTGCTGTCGGTGATTGACATTAGAGTGATGTAGGAGAAAAAGAGTATCAGGGACTACCAGATGCTTCCCTAGGAACACAAGAGCACAAATCTCTTTGGCTGGCTGGGTTTTTCTAAAGCAAATCTACAAGCAGATTTACATGTGTTCTAGAGACATGTCAGGTAATACCAACCATCCTGGCTGATGTTGGATAATGCAGTCTGACAAGATATATGGTTGAGGAGGGGGAGAGGGGTACAGCGGTGGGGGGAGTGGAGGGGAGGAAGAGTCCTCTCTGATCACTGATATTTACAGCCAAACATGTAGCCTGATTTCTTCCCTAGTCTGCCTTGGTTGTAGGGTCTCTATTTTTCCTGATCTTGGGGCTTTTGGGGGAGCATAAAATGCTGGTTTTCAGATTTAATTCAATTTTAACACAAAAATATTTACTAAGCATATG
>JAQQSK010017672.1:0-10048 GCA_028658325.1 Potorous gilbertii | reverse complement strand
TAGCCTCCACCTGTTCCCTTCTAATTTTGAGAGAACTATTTTCTTCAGTGAGCTTTTGCACCTCTTTTTCCACTTGACTAATTCTGCTTTTGAAAGCATTCTTCTCCTCATTGACTTTTTGAACCTCTTTTGTCAATTGAGTTAGCCTGTTTTTCAAGGTGCTATTTTCTTCAGCATTTTTTTGGGCCTCCTTTATTAAGGTATTGACCCGTTTTTCATGCTTTTCTTGCATCTCGCTCATTTCTTTTCCCAGTTTTTCCTCCACCTGTCTAACTTGATTTTCAAAATCCTTTTTGAGCTCTTCCATCGCCTGTGCCCATGGTATACCTATTTCAGATGTTTGGGATACAGAGGCCTTGACTCCTATGTTTTTACCTGATGGCAAGCAGATCTCTTCCTCATCAGAGAGGAATGGCAGAATCATCATCTCAAGAAAATAACCTTCTATGGTCTTATTTTTTTTCCCTTTTCTGGGCATTTTCCCAGCCAGTTACTTGACTTCTGAGAGTCCTCTCCACCCCTGGCCTAGGTCTGCCCAGCTAGTGCTTGGGGGTGTGAGATTCAAATGCTGCTCCTCAGCCTCAGGGCTGTTGGCGGCTGGCCTGGCTGCTATTCAGTGGAAGCTTATCTGCTGGTGCTCAGGTGGGGGTAGGGCTACCTCCCAGGCTCAGTTCCCTCAGGGGTTTATGCAGAGACCTTTTGTAATGGAGCTGCTGTTAAGCTCCTGCCTGCTCTGGGAGCCTCTGGCCACCAGGTGACTCTGCTGCTGCCTCCTGAGGGGGTCCGAGTCCCAGAGACACCCTGCTCCCCTCTCAGCCCGTCTCTCTCACTGACCTGTGCGTCTGTGGGTGGAGGGACCTTCACGGCTGCTGGAGATTCTGGTCCCTGATTCCTGCTGGGGTCTGTTAGCTCCTCTCAGTGCTGCATGGCTTGGGCAGGGCAGGACAGGGCTCCGCTCCCGTCCCAGGCTCGATGGACCTTTGGGGTCGGTTTTTCAGGGCCCTCTGCAATGGAAATCTCCTTCACTGTGTTGCTGCGTGGTTTCCACTGTTCCAGAATTTGTCAGGAGTTCTTTTTAGAGGAAATCCATGGGCTGTGGGTTCGGAGCTAGCAAATGTGAGTCTTTCTACTCTGCCATCTTGGCTCTGCCCCCACAAGTGTTTTTCATGGAAAATATATATATGTGTGTGTGTGTGTACAATTGTTGTATTTGTTAAAGTCATTGGAGTTGCAGCTTGAATATAAAATGCTTTGTTCCTCATAAAATTTGATTTTCCTAAAACCCTTCCTATCTTCACCGATAAGGACAGGCTATAGCAAAAACTGTGTAAATTAAAATACCAAGCATGATGCCCAAGAGTATATAACTAGAGCAAATAGTAATTGTCAATATGTTACCTATGTTACCTGAGAGAGGAAGGACAGTGCCTTTTCAGAAAGGGAAGGTCTCTTATCACCGGTTCTGATTGCCTCAGGAAAAGCAATGTGTTGCAGTGGTTAAATGGCTAGACTTGGAGTCAGGTTAAAATAGTCTGTGATATTTACTAGATAATTGATTCTGGAAAACTCATTCTGTTAAGTCACATCGCTATGTCTGAAATGAAATTCAAGCTTTCATTTATCTGCTGCAGTGTGGAATTTTTTCTTGATATAAGATGCCAGAATATTATGGATTATTTATTTCCACTTTATGACCTCAACATATAAAGAGCTGATAAATATAAAACCACATACCTACATTTTGGGCCAAGCTATAATCTTCTAAACATATCTAAATTATCCTAGTTCATAAATAATTCTGTGTGAGCAAAAAAGAACTTTTCATGTAAGTATAATCTCCATACTGTACTAATGTGCCCAAATAGAAGGACAGAAAGATATTAAATGCCTCCTTAATAACTTGGAGTAATACACAGAAGTCATATAATGAAGAGATGGAAATCATTGAAATAATCTAATTCAACTTCCCTTATTTTGCACATGAAGAAAATGAAACCCAGAGAGGTATAGTGGGTTTTCGAGGAATACACATTCTGAGTTTAGGACCCTGGTCCTCTGACTCCAGCTCTAGCATATTTTCCACCATCCCATGCTGCCCCTCTGAAAATACTAGTTTTATTTTTAACAAAAGGCTAGAATGAAGACAGAATCCTGTTTTTCATACTGAATCTCAAGAAAACTTACTCAACTCAAAATCTGAGAAGTCAACAAAATACTAGGACAATAGAACATTGGCATTACAAGCAACACACAAGTTCATCAGAATAGACAGTTTTTGATGTCCAGGATTTCTATTTTGGCATTTAATTGGGATTTTTTAAAGTTTGCTTTAGTTTCTCATCCATTTTGCTGCCTGATTCCATTTATGAGTGAGTTCATCTCATTCACACTCATAGTTATGCTTACTAACTGGGCCCATTTTCTTTGGTGTATCCCTCTATCTCTATATCCTTTCACTACTCAGAAGTCTGTTTTCCTTCTAACCACTGCCTTCCTTTATGCATCATTTTTATCATGTTTCCCTCCATCCCCTCCCATTTTTCTTAGTCCCTTCCCCTTCCACTTTCCCATTGGGTAGGATAATATCTATACTCAGTTGAATATGTGTATATTTTTCCTTCTTTGAACCAATTTGATGAAAATGTAGTACAAATGTTGCTTATACCCTGCCTTCCCCATCAACTTTATCTTCCCCTCCACTGTAAAAGTTCTAATCCTTGCATTCTTCTTTTATGGAAGTCAATTTTCCCTATTCTTTCTCTCCTCTCTCTTTACAAAACAATCTTCTTTCTCATATATACATTTTTAAAAAATATCAGCATGGCATAATTAACATAGTCCCATGCTCCATGTAAAATCCTTCTATCTGTCCTCATGATAAAGTTCTTAGAAGGTACATGTATCTTCTTATGGGGGACAGTGAGGTGGTTCAGTGGATAGAGAACCAATGCAGAAGTCAGGAGGACCTGAGTTCAAATCTCACCTCAGACATGACACTCACTAGCTGTGTGACCTTGCGCAAGTTACTTAACCCCAATTGCCTCATTCTGGGTCATCTCCAGTCATCCTGATGAATATCTGGTCACTGGATCCAGATGACTCTGGAGGAGGAGTGAGGTTGGTCACCTGCACAGCCCTCCCTTACTCAAAATAAAGTCAAGTGCAAGTCATGTCATTATTTCTCTGATGGCATGGTCTTTTTTGGCAATGAAGGGCAAAACCACGCATCTTCTTATGGAGAAAGGCAAATAATTGAACTTTACTGAGTCCCTCGTGATGTCTCTTTAATGTTTACGTTTTTGTGCTTCTTGAGTCTTTTATTTGATAATAAAATATTGTATCCCATGACAGTCCTTTTAGCTAGAATGCTTAAAGGACTTCTATTTCCTTAAATATCCATTTTTTTTCACTCAAAGTGTTATACTAAGTTTTGCTTGGTAGGTTATTCTTGATTGAAATTATAAAATCTTTTGCTTCTGAAACATGTAATTCCAAGTTCTCTGCTACTTTAACATGACAACTGTCAAATTCTATGTGATCCTGCCTATAACTACATGATATTTGAATGATTTCTTTCTGATTGTTTGAATAATTTTCTCTTTGACCTGGTAGTTCTGGAATTTGGCTACAATATTTTAGGGAGTTTTTATTTTAGGAACTCTTCAGTTGTTTGGTGATTTTTTTCTATGTATATTTTATACTCTGGTTCTAGAATATAAGGAGAGTTTTCCTGATAATTGGGTTCTGTTCTTGATCATAGCTTTCAGGTAGCCCATTAATTCTTAAATTATCATTCCTTGATCTATTTTCCAAGACAGTTGTTTTTGTTTTTCCAATGAGCTTTATTACATTTACTTCTTTTTAATCATTTTAACTTTGTTTTATTGTCTCATGATTACTTATTGACTCATTAGCTTCCATTTGTCTAGTTCTCATCTTTAAGGAAATATTTTATTCAGTGAGTTGTGGTATATATTTGGCAAATTCTGTTTTTTAAGAATTTTTTTTCAGTGAGGTTTTATACATTTTTTTTTCCATTCAGCCAATTCTAGTTTTCAAGGTGTTATTTTCTTCAGAGTGATCGATAATTGCTATTTCCTTCCCCTTGTTGACCTTGAAGATCCCTGAGAATATCTCCCCAGGAAAAATCCTGGAACAGCAGAAGGGATAAACAGTCTCTTAGACAGTGAGCTAGGAAAATGGCTAATGAGGGTCCCTCTTGGTGTGCCTGAAGGGGACGAGGGCAGGACTGGAGATGTCCCAGACAGGCCCACCTCAGCAAACCTGGAGAAGATCCTGAGCCCCAGGAGGTGAAGTCTGCAACTGCCAACACCAGGACCCCATGTATGCCTCAGCACCCCAGAGGAATCAGGAAGACACTAGGGCAGAAAGAATTACCAACCTCTGAGCTTGCCTATGCTCTAGTTCAGCAGAGGAGAACTCCTGTGGCTAGATAAGCCCTCCCCTACACTTAACACAGTTAGCTTCAGGGTAACTGGGGAAATCCAAAAAGACTCCATTTGACCTCTGCTTTCCAACACCAACCAGTTCAGCATGAGGTAAGCTGCAACATTTTAGCTTCTAGCTGAGAGAACCAGAGGTCACAACACACAAAGCCTCAAGTTGTAGAAACAAGAACTATGGGACAGAACCCTCTATGCTCCAGACTCAGAGACCTACTTTAAAAGTCAGAAAAAGGGTAATCATCATGAGGAAGAAGCAAAGCAGAAAAAAAAGACCATAGAATCTTTCTATGTGGACAAGAATCAAAACACAAAATACCAAAGAGGTCAGTATTGAGACTGTACTCCCATCTGAAACTTCAGAAGGGAATATGAATTTTTCTGAAGCACAAAGGGCATTTTGGAAGAGTTCAGGAAGAATTTTAAAAGTCACATTGGGAAAATAGAAGAAAAACTGGCCAATGCTATTAAAAATATGAAAAAAAGAAATCACAGAAGAATTTAAAAGGAAAACTGGACAAATGGAAAAGGAAGTATAAAACCTAAATAGTGAAAATAACTCCTTAAAAGGAAAAATTGGACAGATGGAAAAGGATATGCAAAAGTTAACTGAAGAAAACAATTTAAGGAAACTTAGAATCAGGCAAGTAGAAGCTAATGACCCTATAAGACATCACGAATCAGTCAAACAGAATCTAAGGAATGGAAAGAGAGGAGAAAATGTAAAATATCTAATTGGAAAAACAGCTGACCTGGAAAATAGATCCAGGAGAGAAAATCTAAGGATTATTGGTCTACTAGAAAGCCATGATGAAAAAAAAAGCCTGGACAGTATCTTTCAAGAAGTCATCATGGAAAATTGCTCAGAAGTCCTAGCTCCAGAGGGCAAAATAGGCATTGAAATAATCCAATGTTCACCTCCTGAAAGGGATTCCAAACTAAAAATACCAAGGAATAGTGTTGCCAAATTTGAGAACTATCACATGAAGGACAAAATAGTGCAGGTAACCAGAAAGAAAAAATTCAAACATTGAGGAGCTACAGCCAGGATCACATAGGACCTTGCAGCTTCTACATTAAAAGATCGAAGGAATAGGAATAAGATTTTCTGTAAGGCAGAGAAGCTGGGACTAAAAAAAAAGGATCAATTATCCAGCAAAGTTGAACATAATATTTCAGGCAAGGAGATGGACATTCAATTAAATAAGGAATTTTCAGACCTTCCTGATGAAAAGGCCAGAGATCTATAGAAAATTTGATCTTCAAAGGCAGGTCTCCAATGATGCATAAAAAGGTAAACAGGGGGAAAAATTGTTATTCAGTATGAGCAAACTGTTTACACTTCTATAAGGAAAGATGATATTTGTTAGTCTTGAGAATTGTGCATTTATTATGATATATAAGAGGGATATACATACAGGGACGGGGCAGTATAAAGTAAATGATGTCATGATAAAAATGTGACTTAAGAGTGCAAAAGGAATGTAATGGGAGGTGTGAGAAGGATGAGTCAGAAAAGGTAAATTACATCACAGGGAGAGGCACAAAAATATACTCTAGTAGAGGGAAAGAGGGGGGGGAATAATGACTGCTTGAGAATTACTCTCATCTGATTAGGTTCAAGAAAGGAGCTCAGTGAAGTATAGAAATACAACTAGCTTTATAGGCAGTAGAAGGGGAAGGGGGAAAGAAAAGGGAGGGGAGGCTAAAAGGGATGGAAGAAGAAGTAAGGGAAAAGGGGAATAAAAGGGAGGAGCTCAAAGAAGGGAGAGAAGACTGAGGGAAGTGGTAGTCAAAAATTAAAACTCTGTTGTGGAGGGGAAGGGAAAAGAGAGAACTAAAATCGTAAACAAGGGGAAAGGGGATGGAGGGAAAGACACAGAGAGTTATCATATCTGTGAATGTGAAGGGGATGAACTCCCACAAAATGGAGATGGAAAGCAGAATGGATTAAAAACTATACTCCAACATTATTTTGTTTACAAGAAACACTTTTGAAATGGGGGCATATACACAGGATAAATGTAAAAGTTTGGAGCAGAATATGTGGGGCTTCAGTCGATGCACAAAAAGCAGGGTTAGCAACCTAATCTCAGAAAATTTGAAAGCAGAAATAGATCTAATCAAAAGAGATAAGGAAATAAACTATATCCTGATAAAAGGCACCATAGATAATGAAGAAATTTCATTGCTGAACATATATGCTGTAAGTGGTATAGCATCCAAATTCTTACTGTTTGGAGAACTCAGCCTCCCTCTCTCTGAACTTGATAAACCTAACATCAAAATAAACAAGAAAGAAGTAATAGAGTTGAAAAAAACTCTGGATAAGGTTGCTATAATAGATCTTTAGAGAATATTGAATAGGAATAGAAAGGAATATACCTTTTTATCAGCAGTGCATGGCACATATACAAAAATTGGTCTTGTACTAGGCCATAAAAACCTCACAATGCAGCACAGAAAGGCAGAGATAGTCAATTCATCCTTCTAATATGATTATGCAATAGAAGTTATATGTAATCAAAGGCCATGAAAATATAAACCAAAAATTAATTGGAAACTAAACAATCTAATACTAACGAATGAGTGGATTAAACAAAATATAGAAGCAATCAACAATTTCATTCAAGAGAATGAAAATAATGAGATAACCTACCAAATCTTATGAGAAACTGCAAAATCACTTCTTAGGAAAAGTTTTATATCTTTGAATGTATACATGAATAAAATAGAGAAAGAGAAGATCAATGAATTGGGCATGCAGTTCAAAAAGCTAGAAGAAGAATAAATTGAAAATCCTCAAGTAAATACCAAATTAGACAAAATGAAAATCAAAAGTGAGATTAATAAAATTGAAATTAAAAAAGCTGCTGAAAGAATAAATAAAACTAAGAGTTGATTTTATGAAAAAACAATAAAATTAATAAACCTTTGGTCAATTTGATTTAAAGAAAAAGAAAGAAGAAAACCAAATTACCAGTATCAAAAATGAAAACTGTGATCTAACCTCCAATGAGAAGGAAATAAAAACAACAATTAGAAATTACTTTCCCCAACTGCATGCCCATAAATCTGACAATCTAAATGAGATGGATGATTATTTTAAAAATTTTAAATTGTCCAGATTAACAGAAGAGAAAGTTGAATACTTTCATAACCACATCTCAGAAAAAGAAGTTGAATAAAACATCAATGAAATCCCAAGAAAATAATCTCCAGGGTCACATGGATTGACAAGTGAATTCTATAAAACATTTAAAGAACAAGTTAATTCCAATACTACATAGACTATTTGAGAAAACTGGGGGAGGAGTCCTACAAAATTCTTTTTATGATGCAAATATGGTTCTGATAACTAAACCAGGAAGAAACAAAACAAAGAAAATTATAGACCAATTTCTCTGAGGAATATAGGCACAAAAATTTCAAATAAGATTTTATCAAAAAGAATACAGCATCTTGTCATGAGAATAATATACTATGATCAGGTAGAATTTACACCAGGAATGCAGGACTGTTTCAATATTAGGAAAACTATTAGAATTATTGATCATATCAACAACAAAACTAACAGAAACCACATGATTATCTCAATAGATGGAGAAAAAGTTTTTACCAAAATACAACACCCATTCCTATTGAAAACACTGAAAAACATAAAAATAAATGGAACTTTCCATAAAATAATAAGCATTATTTATTTAAATCCATCAGCAAGCGTTATATGCAATGGAGATAAGTTAGATGCATATCCAGTAAGATCAGGGGTGTGACAAGGATGTCTGCTATCACCACTGTTATTCAATATGGTGTTAGAAATGCTAGCTATAGCAATAAGAAAAGAAAAAGAAATTGAAGGTATTAGATTAGGCAAAGAAGAAACTAAGTTATCATTCTTAGCAGATGATATGATGATATACTTAGAGAATCCCAGAGAATCAAGTAAAAAACTACTTGACATAATAAGCAACTTTGGCAAAGTTGCAAGTTGCAAAATAAACCCACACAAATCCTTTGCATTTCTATATTTTACTAACAAAGTTCAACAGCAAGAGATAGAAAGAGAAATCCCATTTAAAGTATGGTAGACACTATAAAATATCTGGGAGTCTACCTATCAAAAGAAACCCAGGGACTATATGAACACAATTACAAAACACTTCACACAGATAAATTCAGGTTTAAGTATGTGGAAAAACATCAGTTGCTTGTGGGTGGGCTGAGCTAATATAACAAAGATGACAATTCTACCTAAATTAATTTACTTATTCAGTGTTATAACAATCAAACTACCAGATAATTATTTTCTAGTGCCAGAAAAAATAATATCAAAATTCATCTGGAAGAACAAAAGGTTCAGAATATCAAGGGACCTAATGAAAAGTAATGCTAGGGAAACAGGTCTAGCCCTACTAGTTCTAAAATTGTATTCTAAAGCAGCAATCATCAAAATCCACTTGGTACTGCCTAAGAAACAGAGGGGTAGACAAGTGGAATACATTAGGTACTCAAGACACAGTAGCCAATGAATATAGCAATCTACTATTTGATAAATCTAAGGACCCTAGCTTCTAGGATAAGAACTCACTATTTCACAAAAATTGCTGGGAAAACTGGATAACAGTGTGACAAAAACTGGACATAGTCCAATGCCTGACACCGAACACAATGATAAAATCCAAATAGATACATGATCTAGGTATAAAGATTGATACTATAAACAAATTAGGGGAGGAAGGAATAGTGTATTTGTCAGATTTATGGAGAATGGAGAAATTTATGACCAAATAAGAGATAGAGAACATTATGAAGTGCAAAATGGATAATTTTGATTGCATCAAATTGAAAAGTTTTGCACAAACAAACCCAATGCAACCAAGATTTGGAGGAAGCAGAAAACTGGGAAAGAATTTTTGTAACTAGTGTCTGTAATAAAGGCTTCATTTGTAAAATACATAGAGAACTGACTCAATTGTACAAAAATCCAAATCATTCCCCAATTGATAAATGGTCAAAGATATGAACAGGGAGTTTTCAGAGGAAGAAATTAAAGCTATCTATAGTCATATGAAAACATGCTCTAAACCACTATTGATTAGAGAGATGCAAATAACAACAACTCTGAGGTACCACATCACACCTATCAGAGTGGCTAACATGACAAAACAGGAAGATGAGAAATGTTATAGTAGATGTGGAAGAATTGGAACACAAATTCATTGTTGATGGAGTTGTCAGATGATCCAACCATTCTGTGTCTAGGCTCTTTTTTTGATCATGGCTTTCAGGTAGTCCCATAATTTTTAAATTGTCTCTCCTGGATCTATTTTCCAGTCAGTTGTTTTTCCAATGAGATATTTCACATTCTCTTCCATTTTGTCATTCTTCTGGTTTTGTTTTGTGATTTCTTGGTTTCTCAGAAAGTCATTAGCCTTCATCTGTTCCATTCTAATTTTGAGAGAATTATTTTCTTCAGTGAACTTCTGCACCTCTTTTTCCACTTGGCTAATTCTGCTTTTGAAAGCATTCTTCTCCTCATTGGCTTTTTGAACCTCTTTTGCCAATTGAGTTAGCCTGTTTTT
>JAQQSK010017671.1:0-10048 GCA_028658325.1 Potorous gilbertii | reverse complement strand
AGAGAGGGCAGATTGGTGATATGGGTAATTAGAATGTCCAGTGTATTGGGGACGGGGAGGGGACAAATGGGGAGAAAATTTTGGAACCCAAAATCTTGTGAAAATGAATGTAAAAAGTTAAATAAATTTATTTAAAAAAATAAATTTAAAAAAATATCATTCCTTTGTATGTTTTCTAGGTCTGTTATGAGATGCTTTAGATTTTTTTAGTCTATTTTTTCAGCTTCTTACCTTTTGGGTCATTGGATCCATTTACTCCATTCTAATTTTCAGGGTGTTTATTACTTGGGTAAGCTTTTCTACCTCTTACGCTAAGCTCTTAATTCTCTTTCAAATTCTTTCTTCTATAGTTTTCTTTTTCCCTCCCAACTTTTTTTCCTCTTTATAATCCTCTATTAATCCCATTTCATTGATTAAATCATTTTTTAACTCTTAAAAAAAAACCTCTTGCTTCATCTTTTCCAAGAATTCTAGTTGAATTTGTGCCCAAGCAGCACTTTGATCTGAGTCTTTGGTCATGGATGTTTTAGGATCATTCTTTTCTACTGGTTTTGTGTCGTGAGCTTCCCTGGCCCCATAGTAGCTTTTAATCGTGGGAATCCTTTTGGCTTGTTCATTCTTATAGTCTACTTCCTGACTTCCGATCTAATGTTAAAGCCAGATTCTGTGCACTTCTGGAGGGAAGGTCTGGGTTAGTCCTCTTACTGCTTTCTTGGGGTCTTGTGTGTTTTGTTATTCCAGGATCTTATGGTGAGTTAATGCTGAGTACCTCAAGCTTTCAATGCTCCCAAATTGATACAATCCAGGGCAAGGTCTGATCATTGCCCTGCTTGGTTTGAGCTCTTCAAGCTTTTGACCTGACTTTGAGTCTGAGCAGCGATAGACTAAGCTGATGAACTCAGCAACAAGTAGTCAGCTGGAAGGCTCTGTTGATTCAAAGTAACAGACTCAGCCTTTAGTATGAAATTCCTGCCCTGGTTATCACGGTACAGACTTCAGATTGGGCTAGAAGGTAAAACCAAGTCTTTGCTCTGCTTCTGGGATCTGAGCCATAATGCTGCTGCTTGCTTCGAAACCTTTCCTTCACTTGGTACAGAACCCAGGGTCTGTGCTGGGGTAGGGGGCACATTCCATTCTCAGTCCAACCTGAATTTATGACCCAGAACTGGATAGTGTATGATAAAAGTACAAGTTCACATTTGTCCTGCACACAGACCTCCTGGCCAGACCCCCTACCGCAATGTTCACAAATATCTCTCTAAACCTTTGGGAAAAGGTTGGAAAAATGACTCACTATGACTTTCTTTGCCTTGGATTTTCCCCATCAGGATGCAGTCTGACACCTCTTCTAGGTCTGTCTGGGTGAGCTGGGTGGAGTAGAGCTCACAGGTCTGCTCCCTGATACTTGGACATCTTGACTCTGACTCCCTCTCTATCCATATCAGGCACGCCTCTATCCCTCTCTGGGGAGAGTTTCCGTCAGTTTCCTAACCTATAAAATGAAATTTATCCCTAAATGTCTTTCTTGCATTTTGTGTTCTGTGAGTCAAAGGGTCTGTTCTGTTTTTGACATTTTGTCTTCTGTAATTTTAAGCCACCTTCCAGATCAACTATGCTAAGATGTGAGGTCTTATCCAACATGGTTTTCTGTATTCAAACTTACTGAGAACTACGTGCATTTCCATTTCTTAAGATCTTCCCAGGTCTCTAGGGAAAGGTTGGGTGACTGACCACCTGTCAGGTAAGTTACAGAAGGGATGGGGTCCTCTAGATAGATGGCCTTAACATCCATTCCAAACTTGAGAATCTGTTATTCCATGTTCTTTCAAGCTCTGTTTCATAATATGAAAATTTCTCACAAACAGGCCTGGAATTCTTAGTAATTTATGTGTTCTTTTTTGCCAAGAAAACCCTGAATGAAGTCACAGAAAGTCAGATTCAACTGAAAAATCATAACAAATGGCAGAGATACTGGAGTGAATTTCCATTTCCTTCTCAAGTTCATTTTACAGAGGAGGAAACTGAAGCAAATAGGGCTATGTGACTTGCCCAGGGTTACATAGCTAGTAAGGATTTGAGGTCACATTTGAACTCAGGCCCAGTACACTATCCACTACAGCACCTAACTGCCCCAACATGATGAAACAGAGGCAGACAAAGGTTAAATGACTTGCTCAGCATCACATGGCTAGTAAATGTCTGAAGCAGATTTGAATTCAGGCCTACCTAATTTCAAGTGAAGGAGAGTATCTACTCCACCACTTTGATGCTTCTGATAAGCATTTACCCTCATCATGACTCAAATTTATTCATCTCTACAATTATGAGGAAGATTGTATCTGTCATTTTCTAATTGCTCACGGATCTAGCAAAGATTAGTTGGATGAAATCTGTGAAATTAAACATAAGGTATTGGTGTGTCCTCCTGTGAGCACTTACTAAAGAGTCTGGAATCTATAAATGAGTGGAGACTGTTGCTATTGTTAAATGTTCTTTGGTGGGGTTAGGAGAAACTTAAAAGGTGAATCTGTGTATGTAGCTGTTGTGTGTATGTGTGTGTGTGTGTGTGTGTGTGTGTTTGGGATTATGTAAATCAGTTTTAATTCAGTTTTCATTTAATTTTGTATTTTTTTTTTACATTTTTCTTTGCATTTAAATTACTTTATTAAAGTGCAGTTCTTTTTTTAAAAAGGTGCATTTTTATTCACCTTTCAGAATAAGTTGGAATTCAGTGAAAACTAGATTTTTTTCCCCTTACTTTCTAATGAATAAGCATTTTTTCCACTTTTTCTTTCTTTTTTTTTCTTTAAAGCTTGCCCTGTTGACAAAACCTTCTGAAGAAATCACTGACTCAACCGTAGGTGCTGAAATGCCGTAGGGAGACATGGCATTTCTCCCATGACGATGCTCTTTGAAGGAATCTCTCCCAGATCTTACTCATAGGGTGTAGGGGCCCTGGAGTCTCCAAATTAATCTTGGCAAACAGGAAAACAAGAGAAGGAAACATTTTTTTATTGATCTTTTTTTCCTTCTAAAGCTTATTATCAGATCTAGACATCTTCTATGTTTTCCCAGGTCTGAATTTGTGACCCAGGAAATTGAAAGCACAACATATTCATCTCACAAGAACTAGTGCTTGTTAATTACTAATTAGTATCCACTTATATAAAGTCAATTGTCATTGGCAACAAATTGATTGGAAAGATGCTTCTCAATAATCCTTAGAGCTACTTTCGATTTAATGAAACCTCAGTTTTATCTTCTTAAAAGTGGATCATGAGAAACTTAAAAGTTTGTAGCAATAGATCTTTTCACCTAATCTGCAAATTATGGCATTATGGGTCACCATAGCACAATGGTGCTGCATTCTAAAGTACCAATGCCACTTTGACTGCTCATAATGAAGTCCAGTACCACCCCCACTGGTGATGTAATAATATTAATAGCAGCTAGCATTCACATAAATTCATTCATGGTTTACAAAGTGCTTTATAAATATTATTTCATTTTATCTTTGCAAAAACTCTGGGAGGTAGATGCTATTATTAGACCCATTTTACAGATAAGGAAACTGAGCCAATGGTTAGAATATTAGACTTGGAGTCAGGAAGGCCAGTGATAATAGTTGGGAGTGACCCTGGGAAAGACATTTAAACCTGTCTGAGCCCCAGGTAAATTTCTAAGCTACTCCTCTAATGGGTTCTTTTTAAATTTAAAAAAAATTTCCCCCCTATTTTACATAAAAATCATTTTAACTTTTTAAAAAGTTTTGAATTCTAAATTCTATTCCTTTCTCTCTCCAATCCCCATCTCCCTGAGATAGAAAGCAATCCTTTTGATGGTTCTTAACCTTTTCTGAGTCACGGACCCCTCTGACAGTCTGGTGAAGCTATGGACCCTTCCTTAGAATAATGTTTTTAAAAAGCATAAAATAAAATTCATAATATTACAAAGGAAACCATTTATATTTAAGGATAGTAATAAAATTATTAACAAAAGTCCATGGACTCCAGATTAAAAGCTCCTGTTCCAAGAATGTCAGAGATAGACATTTTGATTTGTCCCAGTAGAGGGATTTCCCACAAGGACAAAACCACATCATCACCTCAGCTTTCTTATTGTTCAGTCATGTTCAACTCTTGGTGACCCTATTTGGGGTTTTCTTGGCAAAGATCCTGGGCTAGTTTGCCATATCCTTCTCCAACTCATTTCACAGATGAGGAAACTGAGGCAAAGAGGGTAAAGTGACTTGCCCAGACTCACCTACTAGTTTGTGTCTGAGACCAGATTTGAACTCAGGTATTCTGGACTCCAGGCCCCTCCATTCTATCATTTAGTTATCCCACCTCAGCTAGACCACAGAAAAGTTGGGGAATTGAGGTGCCATGAATACAGTATGGCAAGGGTGCTATCTGCTAAGACTACATACAAACTTCGATGTTAAATATGGCTGTCATTTTGGGCATTAGGAGACATCGATGATAGCTACTGTTATCTCGCACTATCTCACAACAATACTCAGTAATCAAACCATAGCCCGTGATCACAGTCCAGAAGCAATACTGACGTTTGACTTCAGGGAATTCCCCAGGGTTATTGATGACTCAGCTGGATATGCTAGTTTCACAGTTTCTATTTTTGATTGTGTAATTCCAGACTTGTAATTGTGAAGTATGACGTAAAGAGCCAGATTTTATGTATTTCCTTTCCTCATTATACTTGGATTGGTTGGGCAAGTGCTCATTCATTAAAATGGGGAAATTGTGACCTCTCCTTTCAAATACCACCTTCTTTACCCAACCTCAAAGCCTAGAACCAAAATAAAGTTAGACATGTTGTATTTTTTTAGAGAGGCTCCCCCGCCAACCGTCCTTGGTCAAAATGTTGCTCAATGCCAATTTCTCTAGCTCCTTATCCTGTTTTAGGATGATTGAAATAAATATGCTTCTGGTTCCTCATGTCCTTAAAAGATAGCATTGTTTCCTTATCTTTGTTAGGAAGGACAGAACTCAGAATGTCTGAGCTGGAAGGGACCTTAGGAATCCTCCCCCTTATTTTACAGAGAAGGAAACTGAGGTTCAGAGAGAGATAGTGACTTGCTCCAAGCTTACACAGAGAACAGGGGAGTAAAATCAACTCTGAAGCCTAGTTCACAAGATCCTCATGCCCTCCCCATCTCATGGGGCTCAGAGAAAACTCAACCTGCAGATGAACGTTTTTTACTGAGACTTTTACTGGAAAAGGAGACATGATCAGAGTAAGTCAGGCTGTTCATCCCTTGCATTCCTCAAACTCAGTAGCAGCCACTTCCTAAGACGAGGATTGTTTTTCATCTTCCACCCTCGATGACTCCACCTTTGTGCAATGCAGCTCCCCAGCTTCACCTTCAAAATAAAGCATCAAGGAATTATAGCTTGGCAAAGCCTGGCTTCAGGTGTTGGTTAGTCGTCAACACATCAAGCAAGAGTAACCAAAGCAATGGTTAATTAGATGTTATGGGACAGTCATCATCGTGGCTGTCTTTTCCACCTTGATGTGGATGGGAGCTTTTGAAATCAAAATAAGAAAAGCATGATCCTGGCAATGGGTTCTGTGGACACATTGATTAAAGGGTGGAATCTATTTATATATTCTTGCTGGGAATGCTTGGTCCATGGAAGGGTCTTACTAACTCTGGAGAGACTAACTGAAAGAATGAACAAATGAATGAGTGAAATACTTACTATGTGTCAACTGCAGGGCAGCTCAGTGGTGCCATGGATAGAGTACCAGGCTTGGAGCCAGGAAGATCTAAAATCAAAGTTGACCTCAGATGCTTGCTAGTTGTGTGACCGTGGGCAAGTTGCTTAACCCCTATTTGCCTCAATTATTCATCTGTAAAATGAGGACACACTGGAGAAGGGAACAGCAAACCACTCCAGTATCTTTGCCAAGAAAACCCCAAATGGGGTCATGAAGAGTGGGACGCAATCAAACAACAACAATGTGCCAACTGTGCCAGGTTCTGGGGATATAAATACGTTCAAATGAGGGAGATAATAGAAGGAAATGTCCCATGGTTCTTAAGGTACAGTAGTAAAGCAGATTCTCCTGTAAGATCATTTCCATTTACAAAATCCTACAAAATTTCTTAGGCTGAACCTTTTAGCAATGCCAAAGACTTTGGTGCCTAGACATTTCTTTTCAAGATCTTCAATCGATATGGCTTGAATGAAATTAAATGAAAATTTTAATTTGAGGTTTCTGTATTGTCAAGTCGACAAGCATTAATTAAGACTCTACTATGAGCCAGGCACCATGCTAATGCTGTGCTTTAATGAGTAGCTTTGCCGGAGTGTTGGGGCTGCTCAGCCTTCTACATGGGATGGATAAGCTTCCTATCGCCCTCTTGAATGTTGGGCTCCAAGAAATTTGTACACGATAGTTTGGAATGGGAATAGTAGCAGTCACTACACCACCTATCATTTATTTATGATTATTATTTATCGTTTAAGGTTTACAAAGTGCTTTACAAACACCATCTCATTTGACCCTTGCAACAAGCCCAAGAGGTAGGTCCTGTTACTATCCCCTTTTTAAAGATCAGGAAACTGAAGCCATGTGACTTCCCCAGAGTCACATGGTTATTGAGCATCAGAAGTCAGATTTGAATTAAGTCTTCTTGACTTCAGCTCCAGCACCCTCTTCTCTGCACTCCCTGAGGGTATTGAAAAAATATCAAAGATCATCTCACCATCTTTTATTTCACAGATGGGAAAACTGGGTCACGGAATAGTCAAGTGAATTTCTCAAGGTCATGCTATAGCCGATGGCGAAGACCACAGTTTTGTGATGCCTAGTCCAGTTCTCTTTCCCCCATACCAAACTGTATTATAAATACTGCATTCATACTTTGCTTCAATTTGGCCTCTGTATTCAAGTTCAAATCCTTGAGTGTCTATTTTTTTCATGGTGCTCCCACACATAGGAAGTCCAAATGACCTTTTAGAATTATTGGAGGAAGTCTCCATGAGACAAAATAGCTTTTTAAATATAACTTAATGTCATTTATATACTTCAAGGGATTGATACAATGCTCTGACATGACTCTTTCTTTAACTTGAAAGTCGCATTCTGGTCTCTTCCCGGGATTACGATAAATTTAAGGCTAGGCAGAGTCATAGTGGGCTCACCCTCCATCCCTGAAAAAGGTCATATTTCATACCTTAGGAGTATAAATTTAGATCTTGAACAACCTTAGATGGCATCTAGTTCAAACCCTTTTCTTTTACAGATGAGGAAATTGAGATCAAGGGACTCATTGGGAGGTTACCCAAGTAGTAAGAGATAGGATTTGAACCAGTTTCTCTTGCTCCAAATCTAATGTTCCTTCCAATGAATCACTTTTTCTAGAGGAAAACAATACCCATGGTCATCATTGAGATCAGTGTCAATTGTTCCTGTCATCATTGTGCTGGTGGCATGTTTTAAAAAGAGAACAGTTGTCCATGGGAACATTCTTGCATTCTCACTGAGTGTGGACCTCTTTTTTGGATTTGCAGTCCATGACTAAGCCATGAGTATGGAACTGAGTCAATGGCTTTGTGTTCATCAATGAAACTGTGTCAGTGTTACGGAGCTTTAGGGTGGTTTGTTACTAACTACCAAATAAATAACGAGCTATTCTTTCTACCCCTGGGAACTTCTGGCTTATCTTTTTTGTTATTTTTTGTAAAGTCAGCATACTTTGGTACAGAGAGTGTTGAATAGCCTTGGAGTCACCTCTCACCTCAGACATTTACTAGTTGTGTGACCCTAGACAAGTCATGTAACTCCTACAGGCCTTATTTTCTTTAAAATAAGGGAATTGGATTAGACAACCTCTGAAGTCTCCTCCAGCTCTAAATCTGTGATTCTTGTAAGTGATGATAAATTTTGTGAATGATATAAGCTGGGAATACTTTGAATAGAGAACATAAAGTTGGCCTCTAGTTGGAGAGTTCCCTGGAATTCTCATCTTCTGATAATAAATATATGATATCTTCCATTAATAAAGGTGGCATTAGGGCTTGCATCAGAGAGAAACCTGGTAAAGTGCTTTGCTAGTAAAATATGTGCCACTATGAAGCACTGGAACCAGTAATTATGGATATTTTCTGGATATCTCTGTTGGTATCATAGAGAGTATCTAGCCGACATAATAGCTAGCATTTAGGTTTTGCAATTCACTTTCCAGGGCAGATAGGTGGCACAATGGAGAAAGCAATGGGTCTCATCAGGAAGACTCATCTTCCTGAGTTTAAATTCAGCCTCAGACACTTATTAGCTGTGTGACCCTGGGTAAGTCACCTAATCCTGTCTGCCTCAGTTCCTCATGTGTAAAAGAGCTGCAGAAGGAAATGGCAATCCATTCCAGTATCTTTGCCAAGAAAACACCAAATGGAGTCATGAAGTTGGACATGAATTAACAACAAATTCACTTTCCATTCATTTTCTCATGTGAAGATAAGAGAAGTTAGAGTTATAATTTTCTCCCCTGACAAAACGATTTTGTGGTTGATTTTATTAATAGAATGTAAACTTTCTGTTTCATATTTTATCCAATCTATGCTATTGAGTTGGACTTCCTTTGACCTTATTGATGACCAGAAACATAGCTCATGCTCTTCTTCTTCAGAGGATTTCTTTCTCCCCTAATTTCTTTGCTTCTCAAATCTATTTTTAATAGATTTTATTGATGTTGATTATTTATTTTTTCCTTATTCTACTTTGACCCTTTTAATCTTTTGGCATTTGTTTTTAATTACTGATTAATGTATCATGAATTTCTTTTATATTTTTTTCTGGATTCTATTCTATGTGTTTCTTTTTCATTGACTTTAATTGGGTAATTTAGTGTTTGAGTTTGCTACTATGCAGTAGTAGTAGAAATTAATGAAATCTTCCAATATCTTTCTTTCTAGATTTATTTCTGTCATAGTGGTATTTGACTCCTGCTCTCACTCTCAGATCTTTTCATCTTCTTACTGGCGATAGTTGCAGCATGTACCGTTCTGTCCAGGTCTTGAAATATTTTTACATTTTTAGATAAATACTGTGGGACAATCCATTTGTTCATGATACTTAGAATAGACACTAGCATTTTTTTGTATTGTTCTGTTTCGATATAGGTGGCATATTAGTTGGATTTGTACCTCTAAAACACAAATATACATGCACAAGATTTTAAAATTCTGCTCTAAGTATGCCCGTCTCCTTTGCAAAATTGTTCGAGACAATGTTTTTGTTTGTTTTTTCTCTTCCTTTTTTGATTAGGTAGGTCATCTGAAATTTGTGTTAAAGGTAGATTTTTAGTTCCTTCAAGTTCTTTAGCCTTTCCCTCTCCAGTTTTAAATGACCTTAATTTTTTTATCTTATTTTATCTAATCTGGGTTTAGGAATGATGTTATTTCTGATGATTGCCCTGATTTGATTTGTAACGTGTCATCACATCATCAGTTGGAACTGTGCCTGTTATTGAAGGAAAGCAGTAGGAAGGATATTTGACAGTAACTGGCAAGAACAATTTCTGGTTCTCTTTGGTATACACTGGTGCATAATAAAAGCAGACACAGCTTCAGTCAAATTCATGTGCATGCCTGCTTTAGTCATTGGAGCCATCCACATTGGAGCCCTTCTGGTAGTTAGGTCATGGGTATCTTGCATTTTTTTTATGTGTCGCCTCCTAATGGCACCCAAAATGTAAAGGAATACCACTCCCTTCATTATTCTCTGTGTCACATGGATCCTCATGATGGTTTTGAGGGGGGCCGGCTCCAAACCTCTTCTGCCCAAACAATTTCTTAGCTTCACAGGAACCACTGTTAGCCAGGGATCTAACTCAATTGGTAAAATTGCTTGTGCTCAATTGACTAATATTTCAGCATTATTGTTATTATAAAAATTGATTCATTCTTCTCATTTTTATATTTGAATGGGAATGTAAAGAAAGGTAAAAATGTAGTCCCTGACCTCAAGGAGCTCATAGTCTGATAGGAGAGAGAACATGCCCACTACTATATGCCTCTGA
>JAQQSK010017670.1:0-10049 GCA_028658325.1 Potorous gilbertii | reverse complement strand
GGGGTGGAATGAAGAGGTATAGAAGGAGAGAAGACATGAATGTTCATGAAAAAATTTAATTTTAAAAATAATATATTGGTATAAATATTGCTTAAAAATAAAAATAATTCCATTTGAGAGATTTTTTTTATAAAGAAAACAATCTAGTTTAGAATATGACAACCTTTTCTACTTTTCCTCCGCCCTTTAATTATAATGGAATTTTTTAGAGTAACCTCTTAGGAAGTTATATTCTTCATTTTTTAATTTTTGGTGGGGCATCCCCTTAAGTAGTCTCAGATGCCTATGAGGAACCCAAGCTTCTAGAATATCATAGAACCAAAAGATTTTGGTTGGGACTTGAAGGGACCACAGACATCAAGTATTCCAACCCCTTCATTTTACAGCCTAAGCAGCTTTCTCAAAGGTCACACAAAGTAAGAAGAACTGGGATTTGAACTCAGGTCTTCTAACTCCCAAACTGAGGATTTCTCGCATTTCTTGTATGTTCTAGAAGGGTCTGCAAACTTCCTGGTAGCTCAGGAAGAATCCATGATGGTAGTGATACCATAGCAATGATTGGTTATTGCTACTACTTTCACCAAAACTACTTGTTATTTACATAGTATATTTAAAATTAAAAAGCATACGCACTTACAAATATCTCACATACTGAAAATTTGCAGTTTGGACTTGCTAACTCTAAGTGGGCAAAAGTTATGAGAAGAAAGATTTCAGCTCAGCCCAACATAAGAATCATTCACTTGACTGATCAATAAACCTGGTCAATTCACTAAGGATTTATAAAATGCTACTATCTGCCAGGCACTGTGCTAAATACTAAAAATACCAACACAAGCAGAAAGAAAGACAGCCCCTGCCCTCAAGGAGCTTACATTCTAATGAGGGATAGACAACAGATAAAAGGAAGCTGAAAGCTAGTGTCAGAGGTACCAGAATGAGGTCATGGAAGAAAAAGTTTAGAGAATCAGGAACAAAGCCCAGAAGGGAATGAAGATAGAGATGTCCTTTTTCCTTAAAATTGAGGTCCTCGGAGGAACCAACCAATCAGAGCAAGGAATCAAAAGGACAGAGTGTGTTTCCGGTGTCAGAAGGTCTGGGGTGAGGTAAATTTAACAATTATAACTTTCCTATAACATAATTGGCTGCCTGGAAAAAGGGTATAGTTCTTTTTAAGAAGTATTCAAAAAGAGGCTGGATGCTTTAGGCAGTGAAGGACTTGGAGTGAAGAAGACCTAAGTTCAAAACTGACCTTAGAGCTTAGCTGTGTGACCTTGGGCAAGTCACTTAACCATTCTCCATCTCAGTTTCCTCATCTATAAAATGGGCATAATAGCACCTACCTAACAGTGTTGTTGTAAGTATCAAATTAGATTAGATATGTAAAGTGATTTGCAAAATGTAATACTATTATCTTCCAAGTATCCTATCTAAGGAATTTCTGTAATGTGTAAAATGTTGGATTAGATGACTTGTAAGGCCCCTCCCAATTCTGAATCCTATGATTCGGTGAAATGCAAAACTAGAAGATAAACAGAGTCTCTAAAAGAAACTGGTAAGAAGAGGTTATCAGCTCCCAGGAAGCAAACATGGCTTAGTTCAGAGGTCATTTTTAATTGATTGCTGTATTCATCATATAGCTTAAATGTCAAAACCAAATTTTAATATTTATTGTTACAACTTTTACTTTCCCCATCATTTTGGTTTCTGATATTTCCATACTCCAGAAGATCTTAAACTCAGCATGTCCAACACTGAATTCATTATCTTTTTCCATAAACTCTTCCTACTTCCTACCAGAGGGTAACACCATTCCTTCCAGTCCCTTGGGCTCACAGCCTAGGTGTTATCTTCAACTCCTCGCCATCTTTAAATCCTTTCCCTCCTCATATCCAATCTGTTGATGAGGCCTGTTGCTTTCACCTTTGCAATGTCTTTTGAATGTGTTATCACTGTGGTACTACCCTCATCACCTCACATCTGGACTACTTCAGTAGCCTGACGGTGGGTCTGCTGCCTCAAATCTCTCCTCACTTGGCACCAAAGTGACTTCCTTAAAGAACAGCTCCCAACCATTTTATACACACTTCCATCTCTACTCAGTAAACTCCACTATCACAATTCAGAATCAAATACAAAACCCTGACATTCAAAGGCCTTCATAACCTAGCTCCTCCTACCTTTCCAGTCTCCTTACACCTTCCTTTCTCCTGGACATGTATTCTTCACTCTAGTGACTCTGGTCTCCTAACTGTTCCATGAACAAAACACTCTATTTCTCAGCTCTGGGTGTTTTCTTTGACTGTCTCCCATGGCTAGAAATCTCTCCTTCCTCATCTCAACCTCCTATCTTCCTTGGCTGGTTTCAAGACACAATTAAAATCTCATCTTTTAAAGGAAGACTTTCCCAAACCCTCTTAATTCTAGTGGCTTTCCTCATTTAATTCTTTCCTATTTATCCTGTATATAACTTTTTTATACATATTTGATTACTCGTCATCTCTTCTTTTAGATTTAGTTCCTTGAGAGCAAAGAATGTCTTCTTTTATCTCCTTTTGTGTCCCTAACACTTAGCACAGTACCTTGCACATGGCATGCTCTTAATAAATGGTCAGTGGTTGATTGGTCTCATTAACCTTGCTATGATAACCAACCGCTAAACCATTAAGAAGCTGAAATGTTGTTGTTCAATCATTTCAGTAGTGTCTGACTCATCCTGACTCTATTTGGGTTTTTCTTGGCAAAAGACTAGACTCACTTGCCATTTCCTTCTCTGGCTCATTCTACAGATGAGAAAATAGAGGCAAACGGAGTTAAGTGACTTGCCCAGCATCACACTGCTAGTAAGTGTGTGAGGCCAGATTTGAACACATAAAGATAAGTCTTCCTGACTCCAGGCTAGGTACTCTAACCACCATGCTACCCAACTGCCCAAAGTTGAAACACTGAGAAACAAATCAGGCCACATATTTACCAAAAAAATTGTCTACTCACTACTTCCTTCCTAGTAATGTTCAAAATGAAGAAATTACCTGGAGGACAAGTGAACATTTGTTCAGTACCTTATACAGTAATCTAAAATATTCTCTTGTCTATTATGCAGGTATCGTAGAATAACTGCGTTAGAAATTATCTTAGAAATCACCAGACTTCTCCATTTTAGAATCTAAAAGATCACCAAACACCTTCATTTTGAGAATAAAGCAAGGACCCAGAGAAATTAAGTGAATTGTCCAAGGTCACATGGGAAAACTAGAATCCAGATCTTCTGATTTGACATTCCCTTCTTTGTGCAAATTGTTTAACATCCCTTGATGTTAATTTCCTCTTCTGTAAAATGAGAGGGGTTGGATCAGAGGACCTTGTATATCCCTTTAATTTTTATATCTATGACTCTATGTACACCCTGCTGTGTTATCATCTAGCAGACAAGCTTCTCATGGATCTCTCTCTCTCTACTATACCATGCTGTAAGTGATCTCAGTCTATAAAAAATATTTTATCTGTCAACCTTCATGGATGTTTGCCTGAGTTGCTTGATGGAGGTCTTAGGTTAAAGGTGTATGCCTTAACTTGAGTCTAGTTTAAATAAAAATATCTAATCAGTTCTGCATTTTTTTTCAGTTCAAATCTATACTTGGGAGTCAAATTAGAACTTTGCACATTTTGCATCCATTGGGACACCTATGTGTTGTCAACAATATGATTCAGCAGCTAGTTCTAACTATGCCCTTTCCTTGACCCCTGCTCGCTCCCTTTCTTTGGGCTGTCTTTGGGCTTGTTAGCACCTCTACCATAACTTGTCAGGATAGGAAGTTCATATCAATCAATTCTGCCATTTTGGGGAGCTCTAGGAGAAAGAGTCATCTACAAATGAGGCTTGGGGATTTTTCTGGTATGTCACTTATCTGTATTCCCTTTCTCCCTCCACATTTTCACTAATGGTGAACTGGAGGACTGGCTATTTATCATTATTGCCTGGTTCTAACCCTCCCAACCTCCATAGCCTGACATTTTACAGACAGATAAAGAAAACAAATCCGGATGGTAATTTCAGTACCCTGCGTGTAGCCTACTAACTAGGCTTTCTCCAAAACAAAACTGCCCTTTGCTTAAAAAAAAAGTTCTAAAAAAGAAAACGAGACTAAAAGTAAATCAATATAAACGCAGCCATTTTGAATATTCCAGGTAATTAGCTTCAAAAAGAAAAAAAATCAGTAGATGAAAAATGAAAAGATCATGTGGGAATGATTATCTATTGCGTTTTTTTTCCCTTTAAATTCCATTTGCCAACCATGTTTATATCCTGTTTGAGACTGAGAATAGCGACATTGTAATGTTTTCAGATAGTTTATGGATTTATTGTTAACACTGTTAACGTGGCTTTTATGAGTTTTAGCAAAGCTGAAAGAATTTAGTTCACGAGGACCCACTTGAGATTCATGTCAAGGAAAAAGTTGACAGAGCTCCTCCTTCTTCCCTGTTCCTCCTACAACTTCCCCTCTATCCCTGGCCTGTGGGCTTTTGGCTACAGCTACCTGTCATCCACATAGAGAAAAGTAGGAAGGATTCAAATTATGAAAGGCTTGAAAAGCCAAATATTGGATTTTGTATTTAATCCAAGGTAATAGGGAGCCACTAAGCATTACTGAAGAAGATGGGTGATATGATTAGACACTCACTTTAGCAAGATCAGTCTGACAGCTGAATAGAGAGGGGAGAGACTTGCGGCAGAGAGATCACCAAGTAGGTTGTTGCAATAGCCCACGTGTAAAGAGATGAAGGCATGCACCAGAATGGTGGCAGTATGAGAAGAGAGAAGGGGTCATATTTGAGAGATGTTACAAGGAGAGAAATTATAGGACTGGACAACTGAATGGGTATAGAGGAGGGTGTGAGGGAAAGAGGAGTTGAGGATGACATCAAGATTGTGTAACAAGCTGAAATGGAAAAGTCATTTAACCTGCATGTCCATTTCCTCATCTGTAAATGAGAGGGTTGGACTAGATAATCTCTAAGGTCTCTTCCAGCAATTGTAGAAAATTGGATGTTTCTATGATTCTGTGCATCTTTATTGTGGACTTCCAGCCAGTTTATCTAGAGGGCAAGACTGAATATTTAAAATGCAGTGTAAAAAGAATAAAGCATATCATTAGCTTATGTACAGTATTTAAGAACCATGTGTTTAAGGGTGTTCAGCTGTTTCCTGATTCAGGAACAGAAAAAAAATGATATAAATATTGAAACTAACAATGTGTTCATCTAATCACTTGTTTGTAAGTGTCGTTCATCAACACTTCTTATTAAATTTATTGTATGAGATACTCAGCAACAGAGAATGAAAGCATCTTCCAAATGTCATTTTCTTCTGAAATGTTTTATTCTATGGCAGTTTGGTTTCTTTTGAGGTAGAATATTGACAGAGCTCCTTTCCCCAGGGAGAGTCTCTTATATTGAGGAATAGGAGGATACTTGAGCACAATTTATGCCACAAAAACATAGACCCAAAATCATTTTGGGGGCATCACTCTTGGTTTAAGGGATTCTGATAGAAAAGCATCTTTAAACCTTAAGGAAAATCATTGTTTAGAAGGGCAGATAGATATTATTCTAGCCCAATATCCCTCTTTGATGAGAGCAGATCAGTCTCACAGTCCTTTCTCCTGTCTGCCCCCAGGTTGGAGGCAAAGTTTCCCTTGGCGAAGAATGGGTCTCTCAAAGCTTTTCTGTGAATCTCATTAGAGAATCTCATGTGGACATACAAATTAAAATGGGTCACGTGCACAGATACACCTTACACACACTAGTGTCCATCTATTAGTTGAAAAAAAGCACAGTTTTCATGATCACATTCTCCATCTCACTGTTCCTCTGCAGCGACCAGAGAGAACACATAGATGTAGAACAAGTTGTCCTGTGCTCTTGCCCTGCAAGGCATCCTAGCTATACAGAAAGGCAGCTCATTAGAAGACAAAGTAGGGATTCTTCTGGAGCTCCAGTACCAGCAGAATTTTAAATAAAGAGAAGTTAGAATTTGAATAAACTTTTGACCAAGACTTTTTGGATCCTCTTGGTATACTAAGTACTCTGATTCACTTAAACATTAATGATAGGTGACCATAGTGAATTGAGCCAAGAGTCCAGGAAATTAATAATTGCCATAGCACTAGCAGCAGGTGGCACTATAGCATTGTTAACAAGCTCTGGAGTGAAGTAATTCAAGAAATCAATGCATGTCAAGAGTTTGAAGGGTCCTCAGAGGCCACCTAAATCAAATCATGCCTGAACAAGAAGTCCATTTATAGCCTTCCTGACAAGAGGTCATTCAACCTTTGATTGGAAAACCCAGCGAGGGGAAACCTACTACCTTCAAAGCTAGCCCATTCCAACTTTATATATCTTGCATTGGTGGGCAATGAGATAAAACTTCTAGATCCTTGACATCAACTCAGAAAGCAATTGAGGGTACAAGTAAACCATCAATGAATTAAGAGGATCACTGAGGCAATCAATTGTGTAGGAGAAGGTTGCCAAAGGGATGACACACTTTTAGGCAGAGCTATAATTACACATCCACACACACACACACACACACACACACACACACACACACACACACGTGCATGGTATAATGTAACAAAAGTTATTCATTTCAGGATATTTTTTCCTCCCTCCACTAGCCCACCCCTAAAGCAAGACATACTCCTTGCCATCCTGATCAAATAAGATAACATGTGAAATTATCAGGAAGCCATTAAACACTAAATATATGCTATAATAATTGATGATGACGATGACAAATTAGAACCAAAAACAAATGAGAAGAAAAGAATACCTAAGATCAAGGATAAATGACTGTTTGCCATTGTCTGTTTTTCTGCTTCCTTCCATTAGTTCATATAATTACTCGATTGGACTTGGCAGAAAAGGCAATTTGAGTCAGTGACAAGAAGATCTAACCATTGTACCATCATTTCACACCACAGTCTATCGGAATCAACAAGCAAAGGGAAGCCGTCAAATGCAACTTCATGAAAGTCAGTTCCAGTCCCTGGTAAAGATCTACCAACAAATTCCTCTATATCTATAATGTTAATAACTATTAACTCTAGAAACTGGGAATAACGATTCCATAGATTAAATCAATGAATAAATTGCTCACTAAAACTTGATGGTCCTAGGGCATAACGTGTTCTTAGATTAAGGGTGTACGACACTCTGGTTATGAACAGACTCTAGATACTGGGGGATCCTTGAGAACAAAGCCAAAGTATCCATTTCCCTTTCTTTCCACCTAACGCAGTTTCTCTGTCCCGACTGTTTAACTCCTTTTCCTCTTAGAACTGATGATAGTGAGTCCTGAAAAGTTTTGGCCATTAGCCTCTTACAGCAGTCACCAGTTGGAAATTCACCACATTGCATGTTCACCAAGTGAATCTAGTGTCAAATAAAGCTAAACCTGTGTTGACCAACTTGGCAGCAATAGAAAAAACTCCCTAACTCCAGTAGAATTAGGATAAGTCAAATTAGGGCAATCCATAGTAACTTCCCAGTACTTCAATACCTTTCAAGGAGTGACCAGGCGGAACATGAATTTTCGTTATTTTACCCTCCCCCACCCTACCCACCCCCACACATTCAAATATGTGTGCCTATATAAATATACATATGTGATTTGAATGTCCATTATATATATATATTTAAAAATAAAGTGATCAGCATAGTATTTTTGAGTGAAATCTTTAAATAATCTTAGATTACATTTGATTACATTTTCATTAGCTTTGTCTAAATTCATTTAATTTGACTGCCTGAAAAACAATTTACTAAGTACTTACTATCAATCATTAAAAATATTTAAGTGCCTATTATGTGAAAGTAATGTGTTAAGCATTGTGGATACGTACAGAAAAGACAGTCCTCACTTTCAAAGAGCTCACATGCTAACAACGGGAAACAACATATATGAGCTTTCAGCTATAAGGCAGATGGAAAGGCCTTGTAGTCCCTAGGGTATCGCAGCAATACAGATGGTAATGCATCTCCTTTAAAGTTAATTCCCTTGATAAAAATCATTTCCCTTTCTGATTCTGAGCCATTTGACAGTTCTAAGGATTTTAGTGTCATTAACTTTTCTTTGTCATCAGTAGCTACGGCTGCTGCAAAGTGGGAGCTGCAGCTTTCTGTGTATATGTTTATAAATTATAATTTATTAGTATTAGATACCAATGCTTAAATCAGAGCAATCCTCAGTTTTACTCCTTTCATTATAATTTATTCAATTTTTTTGTCTTTTTGATGTCAAGGCTGAGAGAATCTCAGCCATTTCAATTTTTTGTTGTTGTAGACAAGCACCAACTTTATTAATATAGTTTAAAAAAAACCTAGTATTATTTTTCAACTTGACCATCATGTCTCTCTATGATTTTGAAGTCATTCCCTACCTCTGCCATTTTCCAAAATCTCCCTATAGATTACATTTTCATTCTAGGTGCCCAGATGACTCAAGAAATGATCCCTTAAAACCTGGAAAGATTTAGATGAACTGATGCTGAGTGAAGTGAGAAGAAACAGGAGAACATTGTACACAGTAATGGCCACAGTGTGCAATGACTGACTTTGATAGATTTAGCCCTTCTGAGAAATGCAAGGACCAAAAATAATTCCAAAAGACTCATGATGGAAAATGCCATCCACATCCAGAGAAAGAACTGTGGAGTCTGAATATAGAGTGAAGCAGACAATTTTCTTTCTTTTGACTGTTTATTTTGTCTTGTTTTTTTCTTTTTTCATGGTTCCTTCCATTTGTTCTAATTCTTCTAAACAACATGACTAATGTGAAAATATGTTTAAGAGAAATGTATATGTAGAGTCTCTATCAGATTGTATGCCATCTTGAGGAGGGAGAGGGAGATAACTTAAAACTTATGGAAGTGAATGTTGAAAACTAAAAGTAAATAAACTTATTTTTAAAAGTGATCCCTTAATAGTGTAATTTCCAAGTTGACTTTGACTTTCATTTCTACTGCTGCTTGTTTTATGTTGTCATTTGGGGAACACACAAGTCATGCAAGAGCTGCACACACACACACACACACACACACACACACACACACACACCTACAAAACTTGCTTCTCTCCATAAATGAGAGGTTTTTTGAAGCCTGCAGTAAAAAGTAAAATATTGCTTTGAGCAGTTCTTTAATCGACAAATAACAATGAATAAGTTGCCATTACTTACCAAGCCTCCAAAATCAAGTTTAATGGCAGATAAATAGCAGGTGTGATGAACCTTTAGGCTTAGACAGTTTGGCAACAAATGGGAACCCTGAACAACTGGTCTAGGAAACAATGTACCATCAAGGCAGATATTTATCACTCAGAATCCCTGACCAGAGGTAAAATGATTCCATTTGCCTAGGAAGAAATGACTGTCATTTTTCTGCCTTAATTAACTGTCCTTACAAACTGCCACAAACTTAGCTATAGCAATTCATTTTTCACATAAAACTCAGCAAGCAGAAATTATGAAAGTATTATCAGGCTGGGTTTATAAATCTGCAGTCTTAGCATTTTATTTTTGATTTTCAATGAATTACCCTCCTCGTGTTTAGCTTAAACAAGTCATTATGTCTGCTCTGATGTTGTGTAGCTGAATAATCTCAACCTACTTAGCCAAAGCATGCCTGAAATAGCACTACTGCCCTCACAACTACTCCCCAAAAGGAACTGAGAGGGAAAATATGGAGCCCGGCGTCTTGAACACCAGCAGCTGGCATCTTATTATCCACTCAGCATCATTACGGAAATAGGCAACATCTAATTTCTCCAACTGACTATACAAAGAAAAAACTATTCTGAGTCTTTAGATATCATCCCGTTTATCAGCAACCATGCAGTTCTTAAGTTGCATGTCCCATCCTCTTATGTATCATACACACAGCATCATGCCGCCAAATTATGAATAACGCTTTTTATAAAGGGATGGATAGGCAGAGAAAGACAGAATGACACGTCCAGGTTATTAAGACCTCCTCATTTTCCCTGCT
>JAQQSK010017669.1:0-10050 GCA_028658325.1 Potorous gilbertii | reverse complement strand
GGTATTGACCTGTTTTTCATGCTTTTCTTGCATCTCTCTCATTTCTCTTCCCAGTTTTTCCTCCACCTGTCTAACTTGATTTTCAAAATCCTTTTTGAGCTCCTCCATGGCCTGAGCCCATGGGGTATCTATTTCAAATATTTGAGATACAGAGGCTTTGACTCCTATGTCTTTACCTGATGGTAAGCATATCTCTTCATCCTCAGAGAAGAATGGCGCAGTCCTCTGGTCACCAAGAACATAACCTTCTATGGTCTTATTTTTTTTCCCTTTTCTGGGCATTTTCCCAGCCAGTTACTTGACTTCTGAGAGTCCTCTCCACCCCCTGGCCTAGATCCACCCAGCTAGTGCTTGGGGTCTGAGATTCAAATGCTCCCAGCCAGTTACTTGACTTCTGAGAGTTCTCTCCACCCCAGCCTAGGTCTGCCCAGCTAGTGCTTGGGGTCTGAGATTCAAATACTTCTCCCCATCCTCAGGGCTTTTGTCGGCGGGCCTGACTGCTCTTCAATGGGAGCTTATCTGATGGTTCTCAGGTGGGGGCTGGGCCGCCTCCCAGGCTCAGTTCTGTCAGAGGGTTTATCCAGAGATCTTATGTAATGGAGCTGCTGTGGAGTTCTTGCCTGCTCTGAGGGCCTCTGGCTGAGCTGCCCCTGCCTCTGTCCGAGCGGCCTCTGCCTCTGCCACGGCTGTCGCCTCCCGAGGGGGTTCGAGTCCTGGAGATACCCTGCTTCCCTCTCAGCCCATCTCTCTCGCTGACCTGTGCGTCAGTGGGTGGTGGGACCTTAGCGGCCGCTGGAGATTACGGTCCCAGAAGCCTGATTGGGTCTGCTCTTTCCTCTCAGTGCCGCATGGCCGGGGCGGGGAGGGGAAGGTCTCCACAGGGCAGGGCTCCGCTTCCGTCCAGAGTACCTTTGTGGTCGGTTTTTCAGGGCTCTCTGCAACGGAAATGTCCTTCACTGTGTTTCTGCGCGGCTTCCACTATTCCAGAATTTGTCAGGAGTTCTTTTTACAGGAAATCTATGGGCTGTGGGTTCGGAGCTAGTAAAAGTTAGTCTTTCTACTCCGCCATCTTGGCTCTGCCCCCCCCCCCCCCAGAGATTGTTTTCTATTACTTTGGTCTGTTTAGTTTTAAACTCCTATGATTTGAACTTTAAAGGAAGGAAGTGAAATTATGTGTTTGGTTTTTTTTTGTGCTCCAATTCAAAATGTGTTGAAATTCATGTGTCTTAGAAATTCATGCTTTACTTACTAAAAAGATTCCATTTTTTTTCTTTCCCTGTTCTATAGTCTCAGTGATATTTTTTTTTATTACCCAGGACTTTATAATTGGCTCTTTGATCACGTAAGGGCATTTTGAGACAAATCATATCTTCCATTGTCTGGACATGGTTTCACAAAAGATATGAAGCAGGATAAACACAGTTCTGCTCATAGAACAGTAAACCTGGGGCTGAGAGAAAGTGGTGAAAAAAAATCGCTATTTTGAAAAGCACACTTAGAAAATGTGTCCAGGAAGTCACCAAGGAAATTATATAGATCCAATAATCATTCAACAAAGTAATAGGTTTAAAACATACACATACACCTCAAGGGGGAAAACAACTGGTGAAACTATTAATGAAAATTATTTTTCTTCCTAACAGAGCTAAAAAAAAGCTTATATGAGAAATAATCCATGATAGACGTGAAGAAGATTTTTTTGAAATTTTAATGTTATTATATGAAATTTTCAGGCTTAATACAGTTAGAAATAACAAATTTAAGTCCCTTTAAAAATGTAATATGTTTTGAAGATATATCAGCAAAAGAAAAGGAAGAAACCATTAACTAAATATTTAGAATATTACATGTATATATGCATTTATATATTTCTAAATATATTCATGTATATATAAATGCATGTTGTCATGAATGTTATATGTATATTTGTATATACAGAACTGTATATGTTTCCTCAAATATATGTATATACATATACATATATATCTGTTCTAAATTACATATGTATATATAACTACACAGGTATGAATGAATGCATTTTTGTATTTTGAGTATATGCATATATTCATATATATATATATATTCAATAAGTATTCTAAATTATATGTGCATATGTTCTAAAGCTATGAGCATACATACATATTTTAATATAAATACATATTGTGGATTTGGTATCAGAAAAGATGTCAGTGATCATTGAGTCTAATGTGCCCATTTCACATATGAGGAAGTCATACTCACAATGGTTGCATTATAGTAACAGCCAGGGCAATTAGGTAGGGCATAGAACAGAGCACTGAGTCTGGTGTCAGGAAAACCTGAGTTAAAATCTGACCTTAGATATTTACTAGCTCTGTGACCCTGGACAAGTCATTTAACCTGGTTTGCCTCCATTACTTCATTTGCAAAATGAGTTGAAGAAGTACAAATCACTCCAGTATCTTTGCCAGGAAAACCCCAAATGGGGTCAGGAATAGTCACATACAACGGAACAGAAAAACTAGAGCCAGGATTTGAATCTTAGTTTTCTGTCTCTAAACCCAATATTTTATTTATAGCATAATCATTCTACTTAAATATTAACCCACATTACTCTTATTGCTTGAATCCTGTTGAAAAATTTCCAATATTCCCATTCTCTATGGAATATGAATTAAATTATTTAAACTGTCATTCAAGGTTCCCTGTAAGGCTAATTTTGATCTACCCATCTAGTTACCTTTTCTATATTACTTAAACTCTAGCCAGACTGGAATATACACATTTCTATAAATTCATCTTTTATGTTCCTTACTCTTGTTTATTTAATTTTATGTTTTTTTTGTATCTTAAAAACAATAACAACAAACCTTGCTATTTACAATGTACAGGTATAGTATCTTAAGAACTGGTCTTGGAAGCAAGAAAACCTTAGTTCATCTAGCCACCACCCTTCTATTTCACACTAGCAGTGTATCTCTGAAAAATTTACTTACCCTTTCAGTTCACTAAGCTTCCTTTTAAGATTATAAATTACTGAGAGTTCCCATTATGAAATATATCGCAGGTTTAATCCTAAGTGATAGGTTTCTTGTTGGTCTCTGCCTCAAATTTCTCCCTGCAACAATCCATACTCCATGTAGCTATGAAAATGATCTCCCAGAAGCACCAGATGAACCCTATCATTCCCCTTATTCAATAAACCCCAATCATCCCCTATTACTTCCTGGATAATAAATAAAATCCTTTTTAAGAAAATATTAAAGCCCTTTATAAACAAGTCACTTCCCACCTTTCCAGTCATCTTAAAACCTTATTTTCTTTCCTATGGTCTACTCTCCAATGTCATGGGTTTTCCTTTCCCTCACACAAGACGTTCCATCTCCTGACTTTATGAATTTTGAATGATTATACCCCATTCCAGGAATTCTCTATTTCTCCCTCTCTGCCTACTGGATTCCTTGACTTTTTTCAAGTTTTGGCTAAAAATTCACCTTCAGGAAGAAGGTTATGGTAGTCTTCCTCAATGCTTGTGACTTGCTTCTAGGGTTATGTCCAATTTATCCTGTATGTATCATGCTTGCACATTTTTTATGTGTTTGTGTTCTTCCTAAACCCTTGTCAAATTGCAACCTTCTTGAGGCTAGGGACTATGTTTGTCTTTCTTTGTATACCCTGTGCTTAACCAGTCAAAATATAATATGTGCTCAGCCAATGCTCTTTTGCTTGCCTTAACAATTCTATGGTTCTTCTTATGCTTAGAATTCCCTGTCCCTTTCTGTTCAAATACAATCCCATGATATCAAATGTCACCTTCCCATAAATCTTTAAACTTTGCTGCTCAAGAACTTACAAGTCAATTGAATTATGATACTGGAGAGCATAAGGAAAGAGAATAAGCATTTATAACATACATGTTATTGCCATGGACTTTCTTATCTGATTATTACCTCCATTGTATAGATGAGAAATCTGAGTCAAACAGATTATTTACCTTGCCCAGGGTCATAGAGCTAGTGTGTGTCCAAGGAAAGATTTGAACTCGTCTTCCGTACTTGAGCCTTAACGATAATTTCATTACACCATGAACAGCATTCCAATTGTATTCCTTTGCTCTGGTATTCATACATGGGCAATCCAGAGGTATTCAGGCTATCCGGATGTTTTACAAAGAATTCCAAATATTTCAATGAATTTTACATACCAAATACATGAAGCTATATCAAATGCATGATTCATTTGATTATTTTATAATTGTAGAATACAACATTTAATATGATAGGCAGTAACATTATCAATAACAGTTGCCAACAGGCACTAAGATTTATTGCTACATAATCAAACCTCACTGGGTTTGAAACCTTACATCTTTTGGGGGGATAACAGAGGAAGGAGAGAATAATCAACTTCTGTATGGGTGGAATGATTTACTTCAGTTTGTTCAGAAGTAAATAAATGGCATCTCCATTATTTGAGAACCAATGAAATTTTATGTTTGTTTAGTAGTGATGGATGTCACATCATTACAAAATGCATCAAATATTAATGAAGGAAGATGCTGCTTCCAAAATGTCATTGATAATTGGCTAGTCACTATTTCTCCAATTACAATAATGAACTAAAAACAGACGAGGCAAGATCAGCATACAAATTGCTCTCTAAATGAGATGGCTGTTTTCGAAACTATTGTCTCTTTTAACACCTGTCACAATCCACCAAGATAAAAACTTTATCTTAGGAAATAGAACTGTCACAGGTATTTTTCATCTAGTGGAAATGTAAAACACTAATTTGCCAAGACAAAAATGTCTTCTATATACGGACATACAGGTAGAAATGATTTGAGATTAATTTAACATTTTATTTTAATGTGTTACCGAATCTATCCCATGATTCATGCAGGTCTGGGGTTTGACCTGCACCAGAGATAACACATATGCTGTGGCTGGCCCAGCACTGCAAAGAAAGTATGATATTCAGAATTTGTTTCATTGCAAGCATCTATATGCCAAACTAGTTCCTACACATATTACATGAGATGCCTACTGTTAGACATTATGACATTTATTTTACTAAACCCACATGAGGTTGACTTTATTATAATTATAAATATATTATGAATCACCAAGGGGAATATGACTATACATGATATGAGTGATTTCATCAGAGTTCGTTTACACATTTAATTTTAAAACTAGAAAGACTTTATTTCACGGAAATGACATTTTAGAGTCTGGTAAAGACATAAACTAATGATTTATTTTCCCAACAATTTAATGAATCCTTTGTCTCATTATTATAAATTTTCCTTAATAGTTATAAATAATAACTTCTCAACTTAAGCAAACTTTCTCATCCTATGAAATTTTTGTCCATTCCATCCCATATGTTGGGTGGAGCTCGAGACTGAATAATTTCCAGCCAAGCTTTCAATTATACTCACATTTAATGGACATGAGTGAATCAGCAGAAGGGGGTATCTTTTCAATTACATTCCCCAATTTTGTTATGTGAGAAGCCTGTATTTTTTTCTAATCATATATAGGATCATAGAATTTAATCTGGAAAAATACTTTAGAGACAATCCAGTTCAACTCTTTCATTTTAGGAATGTGGAAACTAGGAATACTAAATGACTTGCCCATGGTCATACAGTTAGCTAGTGGTTGAAGCAGAATCTGAACACAGGCCTTCTTGATTCTTTCTTATGTTTTATCAAGTCCAATTGATGAAGGTTCAGTGCAATTTTTATTGCACGAAACATTCTTAATTGGGGGACATTCACCCTGACCTCATATCTTTTCATTTCTATCTAGTTACTCATCTAGTATTGATGATATTGAGATTATACTTTGGGGGACAAAGCATTAAAAGGGAATAGCGTGTTATTTAGATGTTCTTTTAAATTTTTTATATATATTTAAATTAATTCATTTGCTTTTAGTTTCTAACAATCACTTTCATAAGTTTTAAATTTTCTTATCCTCCCTTCCCAAAATGGCATATAACCTTATATGGGTTCTAGACCTACATTCTTATTAAAGACATTTTTATATCAGTCATGTTGAATGGAAAAAGTAAAACGAATAGGAGAAAGCACAAGAAAACCAAAACAAACATAACAAAAAGAGAAAATATTCTGCTTCATTCATCATTCTGTTTCCATAGTTCTTTCTCTGCATGTGAATGGCATTTTGCATCAAGAGTCCTTTGGGAATGTTTCAAGTCCTTGCGTTTCTGTGAAAGGCTAAGTCTATCAAAACAGTTGTCACACACTGTGGCTGTTACTGTATACAATGTTCTCCTAGTTCTGCTCATTTCACTCACCATCAGTTCATATAAGTATTTCCAGGTCGGTCTGAAGTCTTCTTGTTCATCATTTCTTAGAGCACAATAGTATTCCATTACATTCATATACCACCACTTGTTCAGCCATTCCTAATTGATGGGCATTCCTTTGATTTCCAGTTCTTGGCCAACACAAAAAGAGCAGCTACAAATATTTTTTTTCTATATGTGGGACCTTTTCACAGTTTTACGATCTCTTTGGGATACAGCCCTAGAAGTGATATTGATGGGTCAGAGGATATGCATAGGTTTATAGACCTTTGTTCATAGTTCGTTCAACGAACAACGAATTAGTTTTCCAATTCTCTCACATAAGATGGCCTTTTCTTCAAGGATATATATCTATATCTATCTATGTATGTAGATAGATAGATAGATAGATAGATAGATATTGCAGACAATACTTCTTTAACAAATGTAAGGTATAGGAAACTTGAAATTGGGGTTCTTTCCATCTGACATGCAACTGAAAACCCTCATATGTATTTTCTTCCCTCTTAGAATACAAATTCCTTGAGAGTATGGACTTACTGCTCATTGTTTTGATAAGACAATAGTATTTTATCACAATCATCTACTGCAACTTGTTCAGTCTTTCCCCAAATGATGGCCATCCTCTCAATTTCAAATTCTTTGCTACCACATTAAAAAAAAGAGTTGCTACAAAAATGTTGCATACATAAGTCTCTTTCCATGTTCTTTTATTTTTGGGAGATATAGACCTAGTAGTGGGTCAAAGAGCATACACAGTTTTTATATTCCCTTTGGGCATAGTTCCAAATTATTTTCCAAAATGGTTGGATAAGTTCACTACTCAAGCAAAAGTACATTTGGGTATCAATTATTCCCATATCCCCTCCAACACTGGTCATTTTCTTTGTCTGACATTTTAGTCACTCTAGTAGGTGAGATATGGTACCTCAGTGTTAATTTAATTCACATTTCTCTAATTAATAATCATTTAAACAGATTTTCATATAACCATAGATATCTTGTTCTGAAAACTGTCCATGGCCTTTGACTGTTTATCGATAGAACATTAATCATTTTCTTTTGCATTTGACTCAGTTCTCAAAATATTTGAGAAATTTGCTTCATATTTGTTCCCAACTTCCTGTTTCTCTTCTAATCTTGGTGACATTGTTTCTTTTGGAGGGGAGTTAATTTATTGTAACAAAATTAATTATTATATATCCCAACATGTTCTCTATCTCTTACTTGGTCATAAATTATTCCCTTATCCATATATTTGAGAGAGAAAATTTCACATACTTCCCAAATTTGCTTATGATATCATCCTTTAAGCCTAAATCATAGACAAATTTGAGCTTATCTTGATATATGACATGGAAATTGGTTTTTTACAAGGTTTCCACCAAATAAGATTTCCAGTTTTCCTAGAAATTCCTGTCATATAGTGAGTTATTGTCCCACAACGTGCATCTTTGCGTTTATTTAGAAAGAGAATTAGTATGTTCATTTACTCTTGTGAATAGTATACCCAATCAATTCCACTGGTCCATTACTTTATTTCTTAGGTGAAACAAACTTGTTTTCATGATTATCATCCCATTCACATTCAAAGTTATTATCACTAGCTTTCCCCATCATCTTCTTATTTTTGTTTGCCCTTCTTTTTCTCTCTTTTTAGCTGTCCCTCCTGAAAAGTCTGTTTTACTCCTGACCACTGCCTCCCTTGATCCATACTCCTCCTCTATCTGATTCTTTTCTCTTACCTATTTCTCTTTCAACTTCCTTCCCTATAGGGTAAAATATATTTCTATACCCAATTAAGCATAGATGTATGTTATTCCCTCTTTGAGTCACTTCCAAAGAAAGTGATGTTCAAGTGTTACTCACTCTACCTTCATTTTTTCCCCTTCACTATAAAAGCACTTTTTTGTGTGCCTGTTTTTTATGAGTTTTCTCCATTATTCCTCTCCTTTCTCCTTAAATTAGGACATGCTTCTTTCTCATCCATTAATATACATATATATAAAACATCTCACCATATTCAACTTACACTCCTTCCTCTTATGAGTTAGATGTATCATTTTTCCATGTAGGAATGTAAACTTTTTAACCTTATTGAATTTCTTATGATTTCTTTTTCTTGTTTGTTTGCTTGTCTTTTTATGCTCCTCTTGAGTCTTGTTATTGAATGTCATGCTTTCTATTCATATCTAGCTTTTTCATAAGTAATCCTGGCAATTCCCCTATTTCATTAAATATCATCTTTTCCATATTCAATTTTCCTGGATAGGTTATTCTTGCTTGTAATCCCCACTCCTTTGCCTTCTGGAATATTGTCTTCTAAGGACTCAGCTCTTTTCATTTTGAAGCTGTTAAAATATTATTTGATTGTGAATGTAACCTTATGATTTTTGTACTTTTCCTTTCTGACTGCTTGCAATATTACCTCCTTAACCTGAAAGCTCTAGAATTTGGCTATTATTTTTCTAAAAGTTTTCAATGGAGTCTTTCACTTAACAGTTGACTGTCTGGGTCTAAGATATTAGTACAGTTGTCTTAAAAATTTCTTGTAATATGATGTCTAGAATCCTTTAGTGACCACAGCTTTCCGGTATTTGAATAATTCTAAAATAATCTTTCCTTGATCTATTTTCCAGAATTCTCTTTTCCAATGAGACATTTTACATTTTCTTCAATTTTTCATTCATATGACTTTGGGAATATTTTTTATGTCTCAAAGAGTGATGAGCTCACACATGCTTAATTTTAATTTTTAGAGAATCATTTTCTTTAATTATTTTTGTACCACATTTAAAAAATTAAATTCTTTTATTTGTTTTCTGTGTTCAGCAATTACTTTCGTTTATCCTAGAATTTTTGCCCCTCCCTCCCCCACATTACCTCCTCTCTCTCTCAACTCTCTCCCTGTGATGGCGTTATCTTATATAACTTCTTCATATATTTTCCCATCAAATACACAGGGGCAACTAGTTGGTGTAGTGGATAGAGCACCATTGCAGGATTCAGGAAGACCTGAGTTCATATCTCACCTCACTTGTCATTCACTAGCTGTGTGACCTTGGGCAAGTCATTTAACCCCAACTGAACTATCCTAGGTCATCTCCCGTCATCCTGATGAATATCTGGTCACTGGATTCAGATAGCTCTGGAGGAAAAGTGAGGTTGGTGACCTGCCCAGCCCTCCCCCACTCAAAACAAAGTCAAGTGTAAGTCATGTCACCATTTATCTGATGGCATGGTCTTCTTTGGCAACAAAGGGCAAACACATATTAAAAATATATGGCATAGAAGAATTAAAATGAATGAGAGAAACTATAAAATAAACTAAACATAATACAAAAGAAAACAGTCTGTTTCTGTCTCCGATCCAATTCCATCGTTATTTCTCTGGATGTGGAAGGTGTTTTGCCTCGAGTCCATTGGAAATGTTTTACATCCATGTATTTCAATGAAGTACTAAGCCTACCAGAAAAATTCCTTGCACACTGTGGTTGTTGCTGTGTACAAATTTCTCCTGGTTCTGCTCCTTTCACTTGGAAACAGTTCATATAAGACTTTCCAGGCTTCTCTGAAGTCTTTCTTTTCATCATTTCTCATAGCAAAATGGTATTCCATGGGCGGAGCCAAGATGGCGGAGTAGAAAGACTCACCTATGCTAGGTCCGAACCCACAGCCCACAGATTTCCTGTAAAAAGAACTCCTGACAAATTCTGGAGCAGTGGAGGCCAC
>JAQQSK010017668.1:0-10050 GCA_028658325.1 Potorous gilbertii | reverse complement strand
GGTGGGGGCAGGGCCGCCTCTCAGGCTCAGTTCCCTCAGGGGTTTTTTACAGAGATCCTTTGTAGTGGAGCTGGGGTGGAGCTCCAGCCCGCTTTGGGAGTCTCTGGCCACGCTGTCTCAGCCTCTGCTGCAGCGGCCGCTTCCCAGGTGGTCCGAGTCCCGGAGATCCCCCGCTCCCCTCTCAGCCCGTCTCCCTCACTGACCTGTGAGTCTGTGGGTGGAGGGACCTTTGCAGCAGCCGGAGATTCAGGTCCCTGATGCCTGCTGGGCTCTGCTGGCTCCTCTCAGTGCCACGTGGCCGGGGTGGGGGAGGGGAGCACTCGGCAGGGCAGGACTCCGTTCCCGTCTGGGGTACATTTGCGGTCGGTTTTTCAGGGCTCTCTGCAACGGAAATCTCCTTCACTGTGTTGCTGCGCGGCTTCCACTGTTCCAGACTTTGTCAGGAGTTCTTTTTACAGGAAATCTGTGGGCTGTGGGTTCGGACCTAACATAGGTGAGTCTTTCTACTCCGCCATCTTGGCTCCGCCCCCAAGATTGATTAATTTTTATCAGAAGAGACGAATAGTTAATCTAAATCTTTTTAAGTTACTTCCTATTGCTGAATGCCTGTTTTTTATTAATGATCCATAAGCCAGGAAGTTAAATTTAGCTGTTGTTCTCCATTCAGAATGAATAATGTTTTCCTATATTTGTACAACTCTTTATGATTATCAAAATGCTTTCCCATTCATTATTTCATTTAACCCTTACAACAACCTGTGAGGCATCATCTCTATTTTACAAATAAGGAAACTGAGGTTCAGAGATGTGAAAAATTTCAATTCAACTCAACAGACATTTATCAAGATTTACTATTTTCAAGGCATTGTGGTAAGTATGGAGGAAACAAAGTTTCTTTACTTTAAATCAGACAGTTAAAGGAATTTGAACTTTATTTAATGGTCAATAACAGTCGCTAAACATAAGTGTGCATTTAGGGGCTAGTATTACAGTCAGATTTAGGGATAGGATCAGTCATTAAGATTTGAAAATAGTGAATTTAGGATTACTGTCTAGTATTCAGTGAGTAAATAAATAAAATAGAATGCTTACTATGTGTCAAACACTATGCTAAATGCTTTGAATACCAATTGAATAGTCTGGAAACTTCTTCAACTCTAGAATCTCACAGACAAATTGAGGAGATAATATATAACAGAAAGTTCAGTTACAAGGCAGATACAAAGATGTAGAAGTCCTAAACTTCCAGTAATTGTGTAAATCGCAAGGATAAGAAATTGATAGGATACTTAGGTAGTTACAGTACCAATTGCAGAAGAATATGCAACATAGAAGGAGAAAAGTTAATAAAACTTTCTTCTTCTTTGTCTCATCAGACAGTACAGAATTATTGACTTCCATTTTTTAAAAATTCTGTGAGCAGTAAAGGCACACATATATGCTTACATAATTATGATATCTGCCCACTGGAACAGTAGGATCTTTTTCTCCCTCAGTGACCCTGCCAAGAATCCTAATGACAGAGATTCCATTAGATTCCCACTCACAAAGGTGCACAAGCATTCCTAGGCTTTGCTATTGATAATGATTTTGTATCGTTACAGATGCCCAATTTTTCCATTAGCATTAAAACCAAATTGGAGTTTCCTTGATTGTCAAGGAAAACAGCCAGATGACTCAGTCTACAGAGGACTGCACTTTACACTGATTGTCCTCAGGCTATGGAAGATCAATGATGTGAAAATACAAAAGGGGTCCTGAGTAGGAAAAGTTTGAGAAGTCCTGGCATAATCCACCAAAGAAGTAAATTGCAAACCCCTCCAATAGCTTTTCCAAGAAAATCCCATGTGGGGCATGAAGAGTTGGACACAATTGAACAGTAATAAAACTATCAAATAGCTTACTTTTTACAGGACAGGGTATATCATAGACATTAATGACAATATGAAAGAAAAGGAACAACTTTAGTAAATGTATGAGGCATGAAATAAAGCCACATAAATCATTGGCATTTCTATATATTACTATCAAAGTCTAGTAACTTCAGACAGAAAGAGAAATTCCATTTAAAGTTACTATAGACATTATAAAATATTTGGGAGTCTATCTGACAAAACAAACCCAGGAAGTATAAGAACCAAATAATAAAATACTTTACACACAAAGATAGATCTAAATAATTGGAAAAAACAACACTAGTTGCTCATAGGTAGGCCAAGTTAACAGAATAAAAATAAAATTCTACCGAAATTAATTTACTTATTCAGTGACATACCAATCAAATTATCAAAAATTATTTTAAAGAGTTAGAAAAAATAATATCAAAACTCATTTGGAGGAACAAAAAGTCCAGAATATCAAGGGAAATAATAAAAAGGAAATGCAAAGGAAGGTGTCCTAGTCATACCAGGCCTAAAATTGTATTATCAAGCAGCAAACATCAAAACTACTTGGTACTGGCTAAGAAACAGAGGTATATGATGGTATATGATCAGTAGAATATGTTAGGTACACAAGACACAGTAGGCAATGACCATAGTAATCTACTCTTTGATACACCCAAAGACTCCAGTTTCTGGGAGAAGAACTCGTATTTGACAAACAATGTTGGAAAAACTGGAAAGTAGTATGGCACAAGGCAGGCAAAGATCAAAATTTTGCAATGCATATTAAAATAAAGTCAAAATGGGTACATAATTTAGGTATAAGGGCTGATACTATAGGCAAATTGGGAAATAAGTGGTAGTGTAACTGTTTGATTTATGGAGAATGGAAGAATTCATGACCTAACAAGAGATAGAGAATATTATGAAATACACAATGGATGATTTTGATTACATTCAATTAAAAAGGTTTTGCACAAACTAAACCAATGCAACCAGGATTAGGAGAGGAGCAGAAAAGTGGGAAACTATTGTTACAGCCAGTGTCTCTGAGAAAGGCTTAATTTCTCAACTGTATAGCAAACTTAGTCAAATTTATAAGATTACAAGTTATTTCTCAAGTGATAAATGGTCAAAAGATATGAACAGACAGTTTACAGAGGAAGAAATTAAAGCTGCCTATACTCATATGAAAAAATGCTCTAAATCACTCCTGATTAGAGAGATGCAAATCAAACAACTCTGAGGTACCACATCACACCTATCAGATAGGTTAATATGAGAAGAAAGAAAAATGATAAATCCTGAAGAAGATGTGGGAAAATTGGAACAATAATGCATTGTTAGTAGAGTTGTGAAGGGATCCAACCATTCTGGAGAGATAATTATAAGTATGCCCAAAGGGCTGTCAAATTGTGCATACTCTTTCATCTAGCAATACCACATCAAGGGTTGTATTCTGAGAAGGTCATCAAAATGGGGAAGGGTCCAGAGGAACAAAGATATTAATAGCAGCTCTTTTTGTGGTGTTAAGATTTGGAAATTGAGGGGATGGTCATCATTTGAGGAATGGCTGAACAAGTTGTAGTATATGAATATAATGGAATACTATTATGCTATAAGGAATCATGACTAGGTGGACCTGAGAAAAACCTGGAAAGGCGTTTATAAACTGATTCTGAGTGAAATGAGTAGAAGCAGGAGAACATTGTACACAGTACCAGCCACATTGTGCAATGACTAACTTTGATAGACTTATCTCTTCTTAGCAATACAAGGATCTGAGGCAATTCAAAAGATGCATGATGGAAAATGCAGACTCCAAAGAATCTGAATGTATATCAAAGCATATTCTCTCTCTCTCTCTCTGTCTCTCTCTCACTCTCACTCTCTCTTTCTTTCTGTGTCTTATTTCTCTTGGTTTCTCCTATTGGTTCTAATTCTTCTTTGCAATCTAACGTGAACATATGTTTAATATGAATGTATATGTAGAGGCTACATCAAATTACATGCCATCTTGGGGGAGTAGAACAGGGAAGAGATGGGAAAAAATGTTTTGGAATTTTGTTCTTATAGTTCCTGGGTTTGTTTTGGAACTCAAAGTATTATGAAAGTGAATGTTGCAAACTAAAAATATACAAATAAATTTAATAAACTAAGAAGAAGAAATTTAGGAAAATAGAGGCAAAGGAAGGAGATCCTTATAAAATGCTCTGGGGAAATTTGTATTATGAGTAGATATTTTTTTTCTAGGAACCACTCAGAAGAGCTAAACCTTGAATCACATAATTCTGAGTTGAAGGTAAAGTAAATTTCAGGTCTAATGATCAAATCCAAGACTTGAAGCTAAGAGAGACCTCAGGAACCATCTGGTTTCTCCTCTTCAAGTAATTGGTTGGAAAACATGAGGCCTCGGGAAACTGCTCAAATCACATAGATTTCAAATGTTTAAATTCAGATATTCTGACTACAGAGCTAGTTCTTTCCCCAATGTACCACACAACTTTTCTCTGAAGACATGGACATGGGAGAAGCATGATTACAAAGTAAGTAATTGCCCTAATCTGTTGAATTACTTTTCTCAGTTCAAAGAAGAGATCTGCCTAGGAATACTGTCACAAGAGACAAGGTGGTAAGGGAGGAAGAAGGCTGAGACTAGGAGGCCAATCTTGCCAAGTGAGCAAGGTAAAATAAGCTAGGAAGAAATTTTCCAGGAATTAAGGAAGAAAACACATGATGTGACTTTCTCTAGATTTACATAGCAGCAAGGGAATTGGGATGGATTATGTGAGTGTGAGAGTAGTAAGGTGGTTGAAATATGAGAAGGTGATAAAAAAGGGACTTTTCCTATCATCTGAAAAGACAAGAACAAAAATATCAAGAGAATCACTGAAAAAAAAGTAAAGCAAGTAAGCCTAGCAGTATTAGAGTTCAAACTATGTTATAAAGCAGTAATCATCAAAACAATCTGTTACTGGATAAGAATTACAATTGTTGATCATCAGCATATATTAGTGATATAATATACACAGATAAATGATCATAGCAATGTTTGATAAGCCCAAAGATCCGAGATTTAGGTCAAGAAATAACTATCTGACAAAAACTGCTGGGAAAACTATAAAGCACTCTGGCAGAAACTAGGCCTAGCTCTACATCTCATACCATATACCAAGATAAGTTTGACGTTGGTTCATGAGTTAGACAAAAAAAGTGATTTCCATGGCCCTATGGGAAAATACTTCCTATCAGACCCATCGATAAGGAAGGGGTTTTGAATAAATAATACAGAGAGTATGACAGGAGATAAAATGGATAATTTTTGATTAGATGGAATTAAAAAGTTTTTGCATAATCAAATTCAATGTAGCCAATATTAGAAGGAAAAGGTGGTAGAAATTTTTTTTCTGATAAATTCTCCTGATAAAAATCCTGTTCTCTAATATATAGGGAACTTGACAAAATTAAAAGAAAAAGAAAAGCCATTCCTCGATTGATAAATTTTCAAAGGACATGAACCTACAGTTTTCAGATAAGAAATCAAAGCTACTGACAATTCATACGAAAAAGATCCTAAATCACTATTTATTAGAGAAATGTAAAAAAGAAAAACACCCTCTACTGTACCACTTCATAAGTATTCGATTAGCTAACACCACAGAAAATGAAAATGACAAATGCTTAGAGAATGTGAAAAATAAGTAGACTGATGCACGGTCGGTAGAATTCTGAACTGATTCAAGCATTTTAGAGAACAATTGCAACTGTGCCCAAAGCATTATAAAATTGTGCATATCCTTTGACCTTTCAATACTACTACTAAGTTTGTATACCAAAGAGATTGAAGAAAAATGAAGAGGACCTATATGTTCAAAAGTATTTTAACAACTCTTTTTGTGGTAACAAAGAACTGGAAATTGAAGGGATATGTACAAATTGGGGAATGGTTGAAGAAATTGTGGTATATGCTTATGATGGAATACAATTTTGCTATAAGAAATGACAAAAGGATATAGTTTTAGAAAAATCTAGGAAAACTGATGCCAAGTGAAGTGAACAGAAACAGATCAACACTATTTACAGTAACATCCATATGGTAAAAATGATCAACAATGATATTTTTAGTTACTTTGATCAATACAATGATCCATGGCAGATCCAAAGGACTTATAATGAAAAAATTCTATTAACATTTTGAAAGAACTGATAAACCCTGAAGCATATTTTTCCACTTCATTTTTCTTGTTTTCTGTTGTTGCAACATGGGTAATATGGAAATGTTTTTCATGTCTTCACATGTGTAATGGGTATTATGTTGCTTGCTTTCTCAGTGAATGGAAAAGAAGCTAGAGAGAGGGAGAAATTTTGGAACTCAAAATTAAAAAAAGTACATCACTTCTTAAAAGGAAACTGTGAACTTGAATTTGTTGTCTGCTGAGTTTAAAAAGAGAAGGGAAGAAAGTGAAGCCAGAGGGTAATGGCCTTAGAAGGTATTGAAGGATAATGGGACAGAATGGTCACAGTACCAAAGTGAGTGAAGTATTAGGAGAGATGGAATGAAAAGAAGTTTAGGTCATATAGAGAAATTTCATAATTCATGACCAGGAAAGTGAAACACTTGGGCACAACTGTACGATCAAAGTATGTGGTTATGGATGAATTAAAATACAGGACATGAAAACTGAGCAAACTAGTCACCTAGAGAGGACAAGGTATTTTGGTAGCAAGAAGGAAAAGTGGTAAAGTGCTAGACCTAAAGTCAAAAAGGTACATATTCCTGGATCAGCACTTTACTAGTTTTGTGATCCAGGGCAAATTATTTAAACCTCTACATAACTCAGTTTCCTCATCTGTAAAATAAGAATACAGTAGCACCTACCTCACAGGGTTGTTTTGAGAATAAAATTAGATATTTGTAAAGCATTTCGAAAATCTTTAAGTGCTGTTTTTACTACTACTACTACTAATACCACCAGCACTACTATTACTACTACTGCTAATACTATTACTACTGCTACTGCTGCTGCTGCTGCTACATTCACTGCATGCTAAAGTCTCCTCCTATAAATATAAGGGTTAGGGAAAAGAGAAAGACTGTGAAACAAGCACTGCAATATTTGAGAAAAGAGGGAGATTGACTTGGAAACTAACAGGTGACTGCTGTTAAGATCTGAATGGAGATAAATAGCTTCATAAAATGAATCTCAGAGGAGAAGAAGATGCCGAGGGATGGAAATGGGGGGGGCAATGTAGTCCTACTTCTGTCAGGAGAATGAAAGAAGGTACATTAAGTACTAAAAGTAATGTGATCTTCTCTGCAAATTAGAAAAATGTAAAGTGCGTGGTGCCAGGCACTTAGTTGTTGTTTCAATTGTGTCCTACTTTTGTGAACTCTTGAGGAGTTTTCTTGGCAAAGATTCTGGAGTTGTATGTAATTTCCTTCTACAACTCATTTTTGTAGATGAGGAAACATAGACAAAGTAAAGTGGCTTTCCCAGGGTCACAGCAATAAGTGTCTGAGTTCATATTTGAACTCAGGAAGATGAGTCTTTCTGAATTCAGGCCCTGTGCTCTACCCACTGTACCACCTAGCTGCCCAACCAATGCCCAATGTAAATGATAATGACAAGGGTGATAATAACTATTACTATTATTATACGAGCCAAGTCTCTGTGAGTGTCAAGAGTACAAGAAGGCTAAGATGAAGGAAAATTTGTTAGCAGTGGTTCAAGAGGACACTGTGGAAAGGGAAAATAAAGCTAAACTGGGAACTACAAGTTGTATGGAAGAGATGGATGGGAATTAAGAATGGGAAGTAACATCATGGAAGGTGAGTGGTTTTCTCCTCGGCAACTGGAGATTTTTTCCAACACCGGGATTAGGACATTAAGAGATGTACTATTTCTTTAAAATCAGTATTGTTTCATTATCTGTGAAATATATTAGGTCGAATGCTGGATTTAAAATTAAGAGGAACCATATTGGAATCCTACTTCAGATAAATAGTATCTATAAGAGTGAGTTAGGGGGCCAAGCCAAGATGGTAGAGTAGAAAGACACACATACTCTAGCTCTTCTCCCACAGTCCATAAAATACCTGTAAAAAATGACTCTAAACAAATTCTAGAGGAGCAGAAGCTACAAAACAACAGGGGTAAAGAGATTTCCAGCCCAAGGTAGCCTAGAAGGCTGCCAGGAAAGGTCTATCACAGGGGACGTGGAACTGAGGGAAGTGCAGCCCAGGGTAGGCTGCATTGGATGGTGTGGCAGAGATAGGACCCAGAACAGGCCTTGGGGAGTGAAGAACCCCAGCATCAGTTGGGGTTCTCAGGTCCCTCAACACACAATAGCCTAAGACAGTTTCAAAGATCAGTGAGAAAGCTTTTTCAACTCAGTGACAAGGGGCAGGCCCCTCAACTAACTCTGGCCCCAGGCTGCAGAGGCAACAGTAGCAGCAGCAACCAAATTTGGAGCCCTCTACCTAAAGATACTAGGGGAATTGAGCCACTGATCTGGGTCTCAGCCATGAGTGGACATGGTGGAGTCTCTAGAAAGGGAATTCTACTTGCAGATTTTGGGCAGGAAAGCTTTGGTAACTCCCAAACCAGTGCACAGGCCAGGAGAGGAACAAATTCCTCTCCATTGTTTGTCCCACATTGAAGGAACTGAATACCTATGGGTCTCTAGAGTATACCGTCCTCTTGACAAAGGACTCAAAAATCAATAACTGGCTAGGAAAATGCCCAAAAAAGGGAAAAAATAAGACTATAGAAGATTACTTTCTTGGTGAACAGATGTTTCCTTCTATCCTTTCAGGTGAGGAAGAACAACAACAGAGGCCTCCAAAATAAATATGCAATGGTCTCAGACCATAGAAGATCCCATAAAGGATTTTGAAAATCAAGCAAGAGATGTGGAGGAAAAATTTGGAGAAGAAATGAGAGAAATGCAAGAAAGGCATAAAAAAGGAGTCAACAGTTTGCTAAAGGAGACCCCCCCAAAATGCTAAAAAAAATAATAATAATAATATTTTGAAAAATAGACTAACTCAATTGGCAAAAGAGGTCCAAAAAGCCAATAAGAAGAATGCTTTAAAAAGCAGAATTAACCAAATGGAAAAGGAGGTTCAAGAGTTCACTGAAGAAAATAGTTCTTTAAAAATTAGAATGGAACAGATGGAAGCCAACGACTTTATGAGAAACCAAGAAATTACAAAACAAAACCAAAAGAACAAAAAATAAAAGGTAATATGAAATATCTCACTGAAAAAACAAGTAACCTGCAAAATAGATCTAGGAGAGATATTGTAAAATGGTTGGGACTACTTGAAAGTCATGATCAAAAAAGAGCCTAGACATCAAATTTCATGAAAATATGTAGGAAAATCACCGTGATATTCTAGAACCAGAGGGTAAAATAAATATTGAAACAATCCATACATCTGCTCTTGAAAGAGATTCAAAAAGAGAAACTCCTTTGACTATTGTAGTGAAATTACAGAATTACCAAAACATGGAGAAAATATTGCAAGAAGCTAGAAAGAAATCATTCAAGTATTGTGACAATACAATCTGGATAGCACAGGACCTGGCAGTTTCTATTTTAAAGAATAAAAGAGCTTGGAATAGAATATTCCAGAAGCCAAAGGAACTGCGATTAAAATCAATAATCACCTACCCAGCAAAACTGAGTATAATACTTCAGGGGAAAAAAATGGTCATTCAATGATATAGAGGACTTTCAAACATTCTTTTATTTACTGATTTTTTAAATATAAATTTATTTCTTTAACTTTTTACATTCATTTTCACAAAATTTTGGGTTCCAAATTTTCTCCCAATTTGTCACCTCCACCCAACCCAATACACCGAGCATTCTAATTTCCCTTATCACCAATCTGCCCTCTCTTCTTTCATCCCTCCCGTCCCTTACTCCATCTTCCCTTTTGCCCTGTATGGCCAGATAACTTTCTATTCCCCATTACCTGTATTTCTTATTTCCTAGTAGCAAGAACAATACTCAACACTTATTCCTAAAACTTTGAGTTCCAACTTCTTCCCATCCCTCCCTCCCCACCCATTCCCTTTGGGAAGACAGGCAATTCAATATAGGCCATATCTGTGTAGTTTTGCAAATGACTTTGATAATAGTCATGTTGTGTAAGACT
>JAQQSK010017667.1:0-10051 GCA_028658325.1 Potorous gilbertii | reverse complement strand
TTTTTTTTTAATGAGATAGATGGCACAAGTGAACAGAGTGCTGGACTTAGAATCATGAAGCCCTGAGTTCAAACCCTGCCTTAGAAATTTAATAGTTGTTGTGACCCTAGGCAAGTCACTTAACTACTGTCAGTCTCAGTTTCCTTGTCTGTAAAATAAGAATCATTTACAGTAGACCTGTTTCATAGGATTTTTCTCAGAATCAAGTGAAACAACAAATATGGAAGGCTTTGCAAACCTTAAAATACTATATGCCTACTAGCTAATATTATTATTAAGTTTTCTTAGAAAATACTTTCCCTTATGCTTTTCAGCAAGGTATTACTATATATAACGTAAAGAAAAAAAATTTCACGGTTCTTGTTTCTTGATTTTGAGTGAAATCAAGGTCCAGGTTCATCTTGAACCAGGGCTGTCCTACTCCACAAAGACCCTTCTTTCCATAAGTGGGATTAAATTCCTGGAGCATAACTATCTTCCTAGGTTAATTTAACACTAGAGTCAGCCAAAGACTCAGGTAGGTCTGTTGGGAATGCTTCAAGTTGAAGCCACACCCTTTGACTCTGGACATAATTCCAGGGTAAACCAAAGGGAACAGGGTGGGTGAATCTTAGAAACAGAATACTTTTGGGGGAAATTTCCTTTTGGAAGTTTCCAAGTACAGAAATGTCCCCAAATGTTTGCTTGTCAGCCTCCTAAATTGAAACTCTCTGCTGTAGCTATGCTGAAACTTAAGATAACAAATAGCGAAACTACTCAGGTTTAGAAGAAGATTTTCTTCTACTTGATGCTGGAGTGCAATATTTTTTTTTATTTCTCATGGCAAAGTTCTTTTAGTTTAGACTGAATTCATTATCTTTATGGCATCAGCAAGAATTGGATTTTAAGACCACAAATTTGGGCAAATCTTTTTAAAGAACTATTTAGAAGTATTTTACCTCATATCTGGGATAATCACCAAAGTAGCATTTGCTCAAGCACAGGTGATTTGACTAGTTAGGGAAACAATTTTTAATGTTTGAGTTCTTCATGATCCTTGCTTATCCTTTTGCCTGCTGCTCAAGGAAATGAAACTGAAGGAGTCTTCTCACTTTCCATTCATGCACTTTGTGACTTTAGGCAAATCATTCAGCTTCCTTATGAATCAATGTTCCAATTTGTACAGTGGAAAGCAAAGTGTATGGAATACACACACACACACTTACATTTTGCAAAAACAAATAAAACAACAAAGAAACACCAAATAGAAACCTAGACACATTGATTTATGATGAATTTATCTTGACGATAGCCTGGGTGTCTTTTCAAGAATAACATTTGAAAATTTTCACAAGCAACAGCAACAAGATTGATAAGCCTAGAAAAATGTGTCCTTCTCAAAAGAAATTCTCATAGTATTCAGCAATTTATTCATAAATAAATTTTTGTATTCAGCAATTTATTCATAAATAAATTTTTATTTTGTTGGCATTACAAGAGCCAAAGAAATGTAATCTCCTGAAATTAGAGGTGAATTTTTTTTTGTTACTGATAGACTTGGGATATATCACTAAAGACCATCCCAACTCTTATAATTCTATGCTCCTGGTCCCTTGCCCACTATCTTTCTGTGTAACCGATCACATTAAAAACAGAGATAGTATCTCTAATACTTAGGTGGCATTGGCTATTTAATTGATTTTGGTAACCAAATTACTGCAAGTGACAAGAATAAAAAGAATTAAGCTTCAAAGCAGAATTTTCCAAAAGGCACAGAAATATCTAAAGAAACTGGGAAAACAGAAACTGAAGTGGCTTATTTGGAAACAGGCTTGGGTAGCTGATGAAACAGGTCAGCTATAATTAATTAAGTAGTGCAATAAAGTGGTTAAGCACTTTCATGACAACAACAAAAACATATTACCTAGGCATTAACTAGTTTATTTAAAGTCCTTAGAGTTTCAAATTTGAATATTCAATTTTTAGTTGTTGAACATGCATTGTTAGATGATGTTACATGAGAGACAAAGGTAGGGCCAAGAGATTTTGCTGTCTAAAAGTCCATAAAATCATCACAACAAAAAAACCTTGACAATTGAAAATGTTTGTGTTTTTTTGTTCCCACAAATGGTTGCCAATGTTATTGTTGAGCTGATTCCAACTCTTCATGACTTCATTTGGGGTTTTCTTGGCAAAGATCCTGGAGTGGTCTGCCATTTCCCTCTCCAGCTCATTTTACCTCTGAGGAAACTGAGGCAAACGGGGTTGAATGACTTCCTTAGGATCATAGTTAGCAAGTATTTGAGGCCAGATTTGAGGATTCTATCCACTGTGTCACCTAATTGCCAGTATACATGGGGACAAACTATTTGATTTTATTTTGTTTCTTTTTTTATGACTTAGGATGTGGCAGTAAAATGTCGGGGTGATTTTCATATCTTGTTTCCTTCAGGAATAATTTCCCAAACCTAGTTCCTTTCTCAAAGATCTAGACCTAGTCTCTGCCTTTGTAATGAAAATTGGAAATATGCATAGCATGTTTTTCAACAGGTCTACCTAGTTCTGAGGCCAAGGTGGCCAAAAGATGATTTAACATCAGTATGTGGGCTCAGAACATGAGAGGAATTCCCCCTGAACCTCAGATAGAAGACGAGAGCCATTGTTCTCCTTGTTAGCCTGTCTGTTGGGAAACACTTCAGTCTTTTACTAAAGCTGAACCCGAACCAGCCTGACTTTTTCCTAAAGGAGCTCTGTCAAGAACGGGCTTATCGCCCTAACTCCCTAAACATGAGGATTAACCCATAAATCCATTCAAGAAAAACCCACCTCTAAGTGACACATGGACTGACCACACAGGACAGGAAGCAAGGAGCCCTTCACTGCGAGACTCCGCAGTCACCTAAAGAGGCACCCGGAGTGAGCCTCAGGAAAGGAAAGCGTAGGGAGGGAGGGGAGGAAAACCCACACACTTCCCTTCTCTCTCTCCAGTGCCTGGGAATGTCGTCCAAAATTTTACTGTCATCCCCTCTGGTAATCAGGCAAAGTGGAAACGTGCCCATTAACTGGGTAATGTTTTTTTGGGTTTTTTTTTCCCCCTCTAGGTATTAGAAGGGACAGCAAAGTTCTCATTTTCCTTTAGTCCTATTTTTTATCCCCGAAAGACTTCTTTAGATGCAGGCAATGGGCAGAAGGTGAAGGATTGCTGTATCTAGGAGACCTGCGTTCAAATAGCGATTCTGTCACTTGATCGACTTTCGACAAGTTCTTTTAATTCTCTAAACTTCACTTTCTCTCGCTTTAAAAAGATGGGGTCAGACTAGATCAGCGGTTTTTTCAAAGAGAGGTTGAAAAACCCCTGGGAGTCCTCGAGGTTAAAACTGTATTCACAATAACGCTGACATTTTGGTTTCCAATATAGTAAATAATGATAGCTATAACTCACATAATCAGAAGCTCTTTGTAGGAGCCTCAATACGAGTGCAAAAGGGTCCTGAGAACCCCTGGATGAGATTCTCTCTACCATTCCTTCCAAGCCTAAACCCAAGATTTTATAACCGGACTCCATTCGAAAGAAAGAAAGCCCCGAAGGGGCAGAGCAGAAGAGAGGCGGCCTTACCAAGGGTGAGTAGCACGGCAAAAATCTTCCAGAGGTAGCTGTCCATCCTGGGGGAGTGTGTCCGCGCCTTTGCTTCCTGACTCAGAATGAATGGAGGAAATGGAAAGTCTCGTCTGGGCTGGCTGACCCGAGCAGAGTGAGGGGCCTGCGAGTGGCCCCCTGGACAGGCTGGAGATCCCAGGAACTGGCCTTTGGGGGGCAGCCAGATAAGGTCTGTGCCGCGATGGGGAGGACGGGCTAGCTGAGGGCCGGATGCGACGGACGGTCGGGCTCAGGTGTGCCTTCCTCGGACGACGTGTGGGACAATGCAGCCGGTCCTGTCCGACGAGTGAGGTGGACCCGACCGGTGCCTTGTTTTTATAAGTCCAGTGGGAGGGGCATCGGTCCAGAAGACCTGGGCATACACTTCCCAAAATGTCGAAATAGTTTGGGGGACAGTCGCTGTGCCAGATGGGGGACTGGGGGGTGGGTGTGGGGGAGGAGTGGCCCAGGACATTGCCCTGGACACTGCCATGGAGAGGATGGAAGGCGTTGTGCCTCCTCCCTTTCCCTCGCCCACCTAAGGGCGAAAACAATCTGCTTCTCCCCCGGGGTGTGTGACCGCGTGGCTAATTCCGCCAGCATTATCAGGTCCTTCTCTGGTTTAGGAATGAAGGGCAGGGACTTGGAAAAGTCCGGAATTCCGCCGCTAGTGAAGCTGAAAAGGTCTGAACTCCTTAGGGAAACGGAGTGGTTTGGTGGGAGGAGCCAAGGAAACGGGATGGGCCCCGCTGAATATCCGAGGCTTTTGGACCCGCTGCTTTATTCGAGGGGTGGAAGGTGGGTTTCGCTTAACAGAAGCCTGGAAAAAGGCAAGGGCACTACGACTGTCCAACAGGGCAACGAGGTAAAGTTACCGAGAAAGAACGTCTTTCCCTATAAAGGATGCTCTTTGCGTGGTTTTAGGGGATATGGGTGTTCAGATGTGTCTCACCAAAAATAAATGCTCCATCTTGTTTGGTCTCAGTGGGGATTTGATCGGCAAATCAGTAAGTCAAGTATAGTCCCTTGGAATTCTTTTTTATCCTTTCCTATCATTTGCTCCCTCCCTTTCAATCTTCTCCTAACTGCTTCTTGCGTCCAGTTTTTCTCCCACCCCAATCTATTCTGCATACTGTTGCTAAATTAGCCTTCTAAAAATTCTAGTTTTGCCATCTTATTTCTGTGTTCAAAAACCTAGGGGGCACAGTAAAGCCTTGGAATCAAGAGGACCTGAGCTCATATCTATCCTCCGTCACTACCTGGATGACGCTAAGCAAGTAACCAGAAATCTGTATGCCTTAGTTTCTTCAACTGTAAAGTGGGGATAAGAACCTCCGTCTCACAGGATTTTTGTGAGAATCAAATGAGATAAAGTAATAAAGTGCTTGGCACAGAGGAGGCACTGAACAAGTTCTCCCTCCTTAGCTTGACATTGTATTTAGGACGACTCTCGTTTTCCAGTATTGCCAATACAAATTCTCCAGAATAAACGGTCTCATTTATTCATTATACCTGGACATTTTGTTTTGCTCATTCTCACCTATGTCTTTAAATGCATTTCCCCATTTGACATACGATTTGACAGGGTCTAGTTTTAGCTTCACAATGCATTCCTTGACTATCCCAGGTGACAGTGATCTGTTCCTTCACTAAAATCATCTTAAATTAATCTATCTATCAATATTTCATTTGGCATCCAATCATATGTGGTTCAATAATATTTAATGTTTCATTTGTGTATGTGTTGTTTTCCCATCTAAATGGTAAGTTCATAAGGGCCAATGTTCAAACTTCATGTCTCTCAAAGGTTTTCATAAGTATGTATTGACTAAACACACTTTGATCAGTATTGATGATGCCTATTTCTTATTTTCCTCTTTCCCCACCTCTTTCCCTTCCCAGAAATTTCCTTTCATCTTCAACATTCTTACATTAAACAAATTGTGTTCTAAAGGTTAAGTCCGCAAACCACCATCTGGAACCTTCACAAACTGTATTCATCGTCAAATCCCTAGGTTACATTATATTATTTTGTGATATGAAACCCAAGAATTACAAATCTATATAATGGGTTAGAGTATCATATAGGCAAAGGAGAACTGTTTAACAAATCAGTATTTCTCTCTCTCTCTCTCTCTCTCTCTCTCTCTCTCTCTCTCTCTCTCTCTCTCTCTCTTTCTCTCTCTCTCTCTCTCTCTCTCTCTCTCTCTCTCTCTCTCTCCCCTCTCTCTGTCTTTGTGCATGTGTGTGTGTGCCTTTTTGTCTCTGTGTCTCTGTCTTTGTGTGGGTCTTTCTGTCTCTACCTCAGTCTGAGAGACAGGGAGACAGAAAGAGAAAGACACACATACAGAGAAAGACAGACAGACACATACACGCACACACACACATACCGATAGAAACACCCTCGGAATCCTGTAGAACTTAGTTCAAATCCTTCCCCTGATATGTCTTGGCTGTGTGACTCCAGGAAGGTTGCTTACCCTCTCAATCTCCCACCGCCACAAGGAAGCTCTCCAAAACAATAAATTGCAAAGAAGGAGCCTACTTGCACTGGTAGAGAAACTCCCTACACACCAATAAAATCACACATCTGGGATTTTATTTTGTTTTTTTAAAAGAAAGCTCTTAAAAGGTCTGCTCTCTCTACTTTGTGAAATTAGATGTAAAATTCTGCTTCTGCCCCATGATGGTTTTGGTACTGTATTTCAAAAAGCAGGATAAATAGCCATGAACAAAAATGTTTTGGAAAAAAAGGATAGAGACTATAAAAAGCATGGTGTATCCAAGCTGTGAGTAGGTCCTTAGATTTCAGTGTGAAGTCTGTCAAGTCTTTACAAGCAGTGACAGGAAGGAAAAATGCATTCAATTTGAATATATTTTAGTTAAGCTAACCCAGTGCTGGGCTGTATGTTCAAGAGAAAGATGACATAGAGGGGGAAATTAGGAGGATGGGTTCAACGCCCAACTAGTCAGCATCACGGTATTGATTTGCAGAGAAGAATTATTTCATCCTTGGTTAAGCCTATAAACATAGATCTTATCATCTGTTTGAAAAAAAAATTCCAACCTTGATTCCAAAATTTTCCACAGTATAGTCTGATTTTGTGTGGTGTGGAGAAACATTTCTTTTTAGGGCTCTATGCTTACTCAATATTTTAGCCATATCCTTTTACAAATGACTTCTTCATGACACATTTAGAAACTCACTAGCCACTGACTGTACTAGCAGTACTTATTGTTTATTCCTGTCAAACCAAGAACTATAAATCATGAATTTGTATCCAAGTACATGTATAGAAAATATCATGTTGGCCAATCTTAAAGAAAACAAAGCACATTAAAATAAATGGTTGTATCAGAACTTGGAAGATTCAAATTATAAGGAAGGTGGAATTAGGGAGGGACCTCAAAAATCATCTCAGGAGTTGTCACCTTTTTGTGTCATGGACCCTTTTGGCAATCTGGCAAAACCCGTGGAGCTCTTCTTTAAAGAAAAAGAAAGTCTTCACTCTCTCTAGTATGTGAAATTAGGCATAAAATTCTACTGCTGTCTCATCATGGTTTGGTACTCTATTTCAAAAAATATGATAAATAGTAACAAGCAAAAATGTTTTGAAAAAAGATACAGATTGTAAAAAGAATGCCGTCTGGGCTGTGAGTATGCCCTTAGATTTTGACGTGAAGTCTTCTTACTTCTTCTTAGAAAAATGTTTTTAAATGCACAATGTAAATTAAAATATATAGGACTACAAAGCAGAGCAATCATATCAAAATAAAGATGTAGGATTGTTTCTTTTTTCATACATGTTCACAGACCCTCTGAAATCTATTCAGGACTTCCTAAAGGTCTGTGGACCCCAGGTTAAGAACTCCTGATCTAGTTCAACCTTGTCATTTGACAAATGAAACTAAAGTTGAGAGAGTTCACTTAACTTGCTCAAGGTCACATAGGGCTAGGACTGAGATAATAGATAACAGAAATACAAGTAATGACATTTCCTGTTCAAAGAGTCATAAACCCAAACCAAAGAGATTACTATATCAAATCTTAGAATTCTACTTTCTAAGAACCATTTAAACTTTTGGTGGTCCATCAATGTTGGATCAGTTATATCTAGAATTTTGAACGCCAAAAATTATTTTTCAGTAAGAAATAAGTATATTTTACAAGGACTTAACCATGCTAATGAATTTGAATTTAAATCATGAGATGATTGTGAAGGGTTATTAGTTGCTTCTTAAGATCAAATGAGATAATATATGTAAAGCAATTGGAAATCTTTAAGTGCTACATAAAGGCAAGTTATGATAATATGCATAATTATTCTGAGTGTATTTGTTATTGAAATTATTGAAACTCTTTAAAATAATAGATTAACATTGGATTTCATTGCTCTAACTTGAGTTTTGAAAATTTTAGTATCTTGTTCAAGATCAAGTTAAACATCTGGAATTTAAGATCAGAAGTCCAGTTCCATCAAATTCTAAAGACCTTGGCAATGGGGGAGAGAGTCACTGGGAAAATTTTCGTTGGTTTCAAGTCCACCTCCAACACATTCTAGCTGTGTGACTACTAGTAGGCAAGGCACTTCATCTCTCAATTCTCTAAGTATCTCCCTAAGCCTTTAAGTTGCAGAGCAGGTACTGTTCTTCACTGGAAGAGTTTCTTCACCTGGGGAGTTCCCTACAGCACTAGTCACAGGTCCAGTACTTCTTTCCATCCTTGTGCTCTGACTCTCTTGAGGTGTTAACCACTACCTAGTGTCATCAATCACCTTTTGCCTGTAACTTTTCCTTTAAAAAAGTAACAAAACAAAATAACTTAAGAGGCTTTGATGAACTCTAAGGGGAAAATATATGTTTGATTTCTATATTTAGTAATACTTGAAAATAACTGAATAAGCTGTGGTAAATGAATGTGAGGAAATTGATAATTTAAGCACGAAACAGAAGGATATGAACTGGTGCATTGTGAAATCAATAGAGCCAGGGCAATGTATACGATGACATCAAGATTATAAAAGGAACAATTTTGAAGATTTTGTAAAATGATGAAGAACTGATAGATTTAGGATACAGAATGAATCATCTATACTTTAGTATAATTTGGTTTTCTTGACTACATTTTTGTTACATCATTTTCTTTTCTTTCCTATTTCTTTTTCCAATGGAATAGGAGATGGGAGAGGTAAAAATAGATTTGTTATTTTTTTTGAATAGAACAGGGGAATGCAACACATGTGTACTGTTGTATACACTTTCAGATGAGGTCACCATATTATAACTTTTACTCAACTGTTTTATTTTGTTACAAAAGACCTCTAACAAAGTGGGAGTAATGTGTAAATGTTTATGATGTAAAAAATAAAACATCAGTAAAACTTGGAAAAAACAACACAAAATTTCTTATCAGAGAAAGAACCTCTACAGTTTCCTTTTAACTTGTAGGTGGAAGATCATTTTTATATTCTTGGTTCTCCTCTCTGTAGAACATATTAAAAGGTATTTAAATATTTTCCCCAAATTTTTAGCATTTTTATTTAAAATTTCAGCTCTAAATTCTATTCCTCCCATTCTCCCTCTCCTCCCCTCTCCTTGAGATTGTAAGCAATCAGATATAGGTTCTCCATGTGCAGTTATGTAAAACATTACCATATTAGTTATTTGATACAAGAAGACTTGAATAAAAGAAAAAAATGAAAAAAAAAATGAAAAAAAATAACATACTTCAGTCTGTATCCAATCAATATTCTTTGTCTAGAGATAGATGGTATGCTTTGACATTCATTTGTCCTTTGGGATTCCCTTGGATCATTGTATTGCAGAGGATGGCTAAATCATCATAGTTCTTCCCTGAACAGTACTGCTGTTACTGTGCATGATGTTCTCCTGGTTCTTTTCACTTCACTATGCTTCAGTCCATGTAAGTCTTTTCAGATTTTTCTGATATCATCCTGCTTGTTATTTCTTATAGCACAATAATATTTCAATATAATCATATACCTTAAAAGGCAATTTGGCAAATAAGTATACATCCTCCATCTGTGAAGTTATACTTGAATTCAGTTCTATGAAAGGAAGGAAATCTGAGGGTTACTGAGCTTATGTCTAAAGAGAGAAATACAATGAAATGACCTTCTACTAGAGCACATATGAAATACAATCCAGTACTTTAAAAGTACAAACAATATAGTCCATCTCTGTTAGCACGGCAAGTCATCTCTTGAAAACATGATTTTGTTTATTTGAAAATAGTAAAAACAGGAAGTAGCACATCCAAAGAGCTAGTTCCTTGAGCTTCATCATATGTACTCAATTTCAGTAATCTTTAAATTATTAGAGAGATTGGCTTATTACATGATGTGTTAATTTTGATGCTTCTTAGTAACTATTATTCAACATAGCACTAATGGTGAATTGTAACTTTATAACACT
>JAQQSK010017666.1:0-10051 GCA_028658325.1 Potorous gilbertii | reverse complement strand
TCTTGGCATCTGTTTTCTGTTAGGGGTCCTTTGCCTACTAGCACCCTGACAACCACCTTCTGTTTGGGGGTTCTTGCCTAGCAGCAAGCCCCCCTCTTGCTCTGTCAGAACTCGGTTTGCTGTGGAAACCGCAAGACTGTATCGAGTAGTGCCAAAATGCTTAAAATGTACTAACCCACCTCAGTTCAGGGCTGTCTCCTCTGGGTCTCTACATGAGGCAGCCTCCAGCCTGGCTAATAAATGATGCTCTTGAAATTCCCAATTAATTTTGCCTGTGACTTATTAACTCCGTCCATTTCAGAGCCTCCAGAAAAAAAGCCTGAACAAAAATCAAAGAGAACAAGGAAATGTATGGCATGAGTATCCAGACATCTTGGATCTTGTAGAATGTCCCATTTCCCTTTTGGAAGCTAGTTCTAGAGGCAGGCTCTTACATACATTCACCTAGTCTACATGTCTAGGCCCTCTTTGGGGAGGCTGAGGTTCCCAGAATGCACAGCCACAGATGTTTTGGAAAAACTCCAGAGGCTCTGTGTGTGTATGCACATGTGTGTGTGTGAGTGTGAGTATGTGAGTATGTGAGTGTGCGTGTGTGTGTGTGTGTGTGTGTGTGTGTGTGTACAGGAAGGTGATTGGTTTGTAGAGATCTCTGGGAGGTAGAAAGAATATAGAGTTGAGAGAAGTACAGAATTCGAATGGTAGACAGATATTTGTTGGGAGAAGGGGATGTGTGGGTCACTCCAGGAACTCTGACATGTCTCCCCAGTGCCTGCATTCATAAAGAATATGGGCACTGATGACTCTAGAGACACAATTAATGTGGCATCATGAACTATATCCCATTGGATGGGAGAGTCTTTCAAAAACAGAAGCTATCCTGAACCTCCTCTCTCCCCACCCCCACCTCTACCCCCACCCCTGCTCCTATGGTCTGAAAACTCTGATTCATGTTTCCATGTATGGGCTAACAGAGTTCTGGACCTGGAGTTAAGACCTGAATTTGAATCTTGCTTCACTTAATTGTGTGACCCTGGGCAATTCACTAACTTCTCTGAGTCTCAGTTTCCTTGTCTGTGAAAAGGGTACCTATCTCATAGGCTTGTGGTGAGGATCATATGAGAAAGTATATATAAAAGGTTTTGCAAACCTCATTTAACTAGTATTAAATTATTAATGCTCTCCCTCCCTCCCAGTGATGATTCTCACTGATGTAGTTATATATTATTTACCAATATAACAGGAGTCTGGTATGTGGTGCAGAGGGCCTCCCATAGGGTCTCTCCACATGGACAGTCTGAGGAGCTTGCTTCTGGTGGAGAGTTGTGAAAACATGGAATGGAGAGATGGTGGAGCATGTACCCCATCCTGTAACTGGGTTTAGTCTGCTAACTAGGTACTTAGAATTAACCTTTCAATTGGCTGCTCAGGGTTTTCAAGCAGGCTGAGTCAGCCTTGACCTAGTCAGATGTGGGAAACCTGTGGCCCTCTAGGTCCTCAATTATAGAGCTTTGACTGAATCCAAACTTCACCGAACAAATCCCCTTAATAAAAAGGATTTGTTCTATAAAATCTGGACCTAGTCACAAAGCCATACCTGAGGACCTAGAAGACCACGTGTGGCCTTGAGGCTACACGTTCCCCACCCCTGACCTAGGCCATATAACTATTTTCTATTGGGCTGCCTCCTTGGTGGATCTTTCAGACTCCTTCACTCACAGTGTCAGATGAGAGAAAATGCTCTAAGGTCATGGTATTCCCTTTGAGATCTTGTGGACTTGTAAAACTGAGCCTTGGTCCCGGACTTCTAAACTTGTTCATCACTCTATTGGAAGGGGTTAGAACCTCTGGTCTTGTGAATTTCAAAAGGTCATGAGGGTACTCTGTTGTCCCAGCATTCCAAAGTCTTAGTTTTACAGCCAACTCAGGATCTAGCTCTGTGGTGATAAAAAATAACAATAATGTTTATAATTATAACAAATAGTAACTATACTGTTTGTTATAGTATAATAGCAACAATTAACATTTATATGGCACTTTACATATACTCATTCATTTGAACTTCACATTAAGCATCCTTTCAGGTAGCTGTCATTATTATCTCCAACTTACAGCTGTTGTTCCTCCACACTCAAAGAGGACCAGTGACATACCGTGTTGAAGTCAAACTCCAGTGTGTTTAACTGGGGATAATCAAGAGAGATGGGCTGAACACATTCATACTGCCAAAGGCATTGACCATATAGCTCTGATGGAAGGCAGTCCCTCTCTAGCTGAACTTCCAACTGAAGAAGAGATATTGAATGCCTTTCAACTCCTCACATGTGGTAAAGTACCTGATACTGATTCCATCTCAGCAGAGATCTACAAGGCGGGGATGGGGTGGGGGGTTCCTCTGCTCATACACAAATTGTCCAGGAGATCAAGGATGCCTCCATATCCATCTCTATAAAGTAAAGGACATAATCACAGCGGGAAGGGGGGCTGTCTCTCTCTTAGTCACTGCCAGTAAAATTCTTGCCAGAGTGCTCCTTAATAGGTTGATTTCTCACCTAGAAAATGGTCACCCACCTGAGAGCCGGTGTGGCTTCGGAAAGGACAAAGTAACGATTGGTGTGGTGCTTGCTGCTGGAGAAATGCCAGGAGCAGAACACAGATCTGTCCATACACAAGGTGCGTCAATAGGACCACGGCCTTTGATATTGATAGTCATAAGGGCTTGTGGAAGATCATGGAGAAATTTGGTTGCCTGGAGAAGTTCATCAGTATTACATGTCAGTTCCATGACAACATGTTGGCTTGGGTTCTAGATAAAGGACAACGCTCTGGCATTTTCCTAGTCACCAATGGAGTGAAGCAGGGCCATGTGCTTGCTCCTGTGCTTTTCAGTAACATGTTTTCAGTGATGTTGTCTGATGCCCTCAACGAGGATGAAATCAGCATCAAGGACAATCACCAAACTGATGGTAAACTATTTAACTTGAAGAGCCTACAAGCCCAGATCCAAGTGGAGGGAGTGTTGGTGCATGACTTTGTGTTCACAGATGATTGTGTACTCTATGCAGCCTCTGAGGCTGAGAGGCAACAGAGTATGGATCAATTCTCTGCTGCTTGTGCTAATTTTGGCCTAACAACACCAAGAAAACAGGTTCTCCACCAACCAGCACCACCCCATCCATACATGGAATTCTAGTTTTCAAGGAGTTATTTTTTTCCTTAAGATTTTGGACCTCTTTTTCCAATTGGTTAACTTTTTCATAATTTTCTTGGATTGCTTTTTCCTATTTTTCCCTCAATCTCCCTTATTTGACTTTTGAATTTCTTTTTTAGTTTTTCCAATAACTCTTTTTTGGGCTTCTGACCATTTCATGTTACTCTTTGGGGCAAGAATGGCTTTTTTACCTCACTATCTTCCTCCGAATATGAACCCAGATCTTCTTTTACATCAAAATTGCTCTCTATGGTTGGGTTCTTTTTCCTTTGCTTATTCATTTTTATTTTGTTTTATTTTAGCAGCTTATTATTAAAATCATGTTTTAATCCTGAGTGATAATGTTGCCCTAAGTCTCAAGTCCTCCTTACTGTTGTTTTCTGATTCTGGAGGGGAGGTGAGTCAATCTCAGGAACTCCTTTTTTCTTCTCCTAAGCCACAGTCAGGCCCCCAGTCACACTTTCCTAAAAATGTTCTTGTTCTCTCTGGTAATGCACTTACTCCACTTATGCTCAATCCTCCTCACCCATAGCCACAGCCTGGCATCACTTCTGGTCAGTATCACTAGGCCTGACTTCTAGAAACAGCAGGAGGTCCTTCAATTGTCCACTCAGAGAAGATATTGAAACAGTCTTAAAACTGCACAGAGAAATACAAAAGGGAGTTCCAAAAGAAGGACAGAAAAGAAGGAGAGCTTTGGAAATAATAGGTTGGATTAATTATATTCTTAAAAAGCCTGGACTGGATTAAAGACATTTATAGTGTCATATGTAATTCTCTTTATTTCAGTTTTAACTGGTATACGGAAATTCTCGTTGTTGTTGTTTCGTTAAATTCAGAAGTTAAAGAAATAAAATAAAGGGGACTAGAAAGCAATGAGGGTAGAGTCCAAGGCCAGCTCTCAGTTGTACCTCTCTAGACAGAATATGAGCCCAGAAGCAAGAACAACAGAAAAGATACAGGAGAGAAATTGGACTGCATGGGTTTTCCATGGTTCCTCTCCCCTATGGTACTTTATCCTATTTGTTACAAATGAGTCCTTAAAGTCTCATTGCATGGACCGATGATCTCTGTGTAAGAATTAGCAGGATGAGTTCTGTTTCCACAAAAGTTAGCTGAACAAGGAATGCTGTCAACACAATTTGTTAGGCTAACAGCTAATGGAGGTGGGGCTGTAAGAGTTAGCAGGGTGAGTTCGGCTTCCATATTAGAAGATTGGGGCCACAAAAGGAAGATGTCTCATGGGGAGAGAGTTCTGCGGAACAGCTTGGGAGTTTCCAGGGGCCAAAAGGAGGACAAAGCTTAAGGGCCATCTTCACCTCTTCTGCTTCATAAGGTTCATGCATATTAGCTTATACTCCCCTACAGAGGGCTTAGCACCATTTTGCTAACATTAGTCACCTGAGGAGGGAGGGGGAACATATTAAAGTAAACATATAACAGGGGTTCCAGAAAGTCTGTAAACTATGCTGACTCTCAAAAATCAGAGTCAACTAGGAAGGATGGGCAGCTAGACACAGGGACAAAAGACTTATTCTTGCTTCTGCAAGGTATGGGCGATTTCATCCTGGGTCCCACACCTTCCCTGCAGGAAGAATTAAAGTTCCAATTGCTTCATTCATCCTGAGTCTAGTTTACCATGGGTCTATTTGGCATGAGGGGTTATTTCTCACACTTGGAAGGGCTGAGGACCAGGTCACCTAGTGGCCACAGAAGCTTCCCTCCCCTCCTTGATTGTGCTACTTAGAGAGGAAGTGTTATATAATGAAAATGACTTTCATTCTAATTCAATAAACATTAAATTAGAATGGATGATGTACAACACCCTAAGTTTGGCTCTTGGCATACAGCGACGAAAAATTATGCTGTCTTTCCATTCAGCTATGGTAAAGAACATTGGATTGGGGATCAGAGGACCTGGGTTAGGATATGAACTTTTGAAAACCTTTTACTAGCTACTTTTAAGCTTGTATGATATCATACAACCACTGGGGCACCTTTGTATCCGATGAACTATGAAAATCTCTGAGAACCTTTTCCAGCTAGACATCTATGATCAAATGAATGACCTTCAGCAGGTCATGTCAGTCAACTGGACCTCAGTTTCTTCCTCTGTCAAACAATAAGGTGTTCAGAATAAATGAATTCTGAAGTCCCTTGTGGCTCCTGGCATGTGAGTGATAGAGAAAAGGACCAATGGGAGAGAGATGGGGTGGAAAAGTTTCAGTACTAGTGTTATCTACAAACAGAAAGCAGCCACAGGCCCTTTCCACTTCCCTGATTCACACAATGGAGGGAGCTGGACAGAATGCTTCACTTCTTGGGCTACACCTGTGATGCCAGACCTGAATCCTTGCAGGGCATATCCACTTGACATGGTAAAACCTACTTCTCCAAACATCCTGAGCAAACAGACATGACAGGGACCAAGAAGGCAAGCAATTGTCAGATGGGCAGGCCTCCAGAAGGACAAAAGAGGCAAACCCAGCACTGGAAACAGCAAAGAAGCAGCAAGAAAACAGGAGACTCAGGCAGCTGAATGGGAGGAGGGGGATGGGCACAGTACTGGTCCTTTCATTGGTAGGGGCCACTCACTGCCAGCTGAGGAAAACCTCCTCAAGAGCAAATCATTGTGAACAAGAAAACACAAAGGAATGAATGCATGCAACATGAACATATGGAAGCCTGCACAAGGCAGGCACCCCAGGGGTAACCACCAGCACTGTCAGCTACTCCAGATGTCCCCAGTTCTCCAGGGTGGCCTGCAACATGCCAGATGACAGAGACAGGAACCAAAGGCTTGGCTGGACTTGGGGTGGCCAAATGGACAACTGTCCCAAAGGCCAGATAGTAAGGTAGAGATTCCTCTAAAAAAGACCTGGGCAGGGTGGGGGGCGGGGCTTGACCAGCCCACTGGGAAGCCAGAAAATGGCTGTGAGCTTGGCAGGAGGGTCCTCTGAGGCACAGAGCCACCATGGACCCTCCATAGTGCACCAGAGGGCAAAGAGGAGGGACAGCAGGACAACTCCCAGCTCCAGGCTGTCCCTGAGGCCTGCAAGGTTCTCCTCTTCCTCACCTCCAGTTCAGGCCTCCCTTCATGGGGAGCCATTCCCCATCCCCCTCAAGGCCAGCCCTTGCCTCTATAGCTTGGCTAGAGTACAAGATCTTTCCAGGTTGTCTCCCCCACTGCACTGTGACCTCCCTGAAGACAGGGACTACTTTTCCCTTCCCTTGTCTCCTGGGTGCTTAGCACAGAGCCTGACACACATAGTAGGAGCTGAAGAAAGGCTTCCTGACTGACTGAGGGTCAGTTAACATTGACTGAGGAATTAAATAAATGCTTAAGAATGAAATCAAAACAGTGACCCAACCTATTAAGCATTGGAAAGGCCCCCTTGTCTCCTGTCATGGAGCAGGAGGGGGCAGATGCAGCCACATGGGGAGGAGGCAGAGGGAAGGCCAGACCAGAGAGCAAGGTGGCTATTTTTACAGCCCCTCTTATTCGGGCACTTGTTTCTGTTGCTAGGAGACACGCAGCAGGTGCCCAGGATGGATCAAAGCCTTTGAGGGCAGGACCCTGCAGACTGATTCCTCCCTGGAGCCAGGGAGACCTGGGGCCCCCAGTGCAGGTTCCAGCCCCTCCGAGGCTCCCCAGGCCATTCAGGGGACTCCCTGGGGTGGGAAAAGGGGGTGGGCTTTATGTGGAGTCAGAGAGGAAGCAGCTGGAAGCCCAACTTGTCCTGGAAGTGGAGTGACATGTGACAAGGCCCTTCCCTCTCTGGGCCTCATCTAGACAATGGCTCCTGTGGACAGCCAGGGGCTCTAGAAGGGTCTTTGGGGTCTAACTTTTGTGTCATTCTCTGAGTCCTGGAGCCCCTGAGGCCTCATGGTGAGGCTAGGGACTGAGCAGGTGAAGAGAGTGAAAGAAGACAGAGCTGGAGGAGGAGAATAAGAAAGTGAGTGAGGAAGAGAAGTAAAGACCTTGGCCATGACATCTGCTCCTCAGCCCCTGCCTGCAAGGGGCTTCTCTCCTACTCGTCTGGGGTAATTCCTGCCTTCTCTCAAGATGTCCCTGAGGGGCCCCAGCTCCTCCAGGAAGCCCTCCTGGCTCCCCCTCTGCCCCCTAGGCTGGTGCAGCATTTTCTATTTCACTCCTCTGATGGACTGATCCCATTCAAACCTGTAGTCCAGTCACTAACATACAGCTTTTATCTGCTCCTGCCCCCTCCCCCCAAGAAGACTGGGATCTCTGGGTGTTCTGAAAGTCTCTCATTTTCTTCCTCCCTAAATCCCCAGATTTTTATCCCCAGAAGCATTTGAGGAATGTTTGTGGAGTTGAATGGATTGGTTGAAAATTGCCCTGAAAGGACTCAGTGAATTGAGGGGGGTCGGCCAAGTCTCCCTCTCCAATAAACCACCCTGGACGGAGGCTCCCTCCAGAAATCTGGCTCCTGGGCTCAGGGACTAGAGCCCCCTCCCCAGCTGCTCCTCTGCACCTCCCAAGCTGGCCAGCTGGGGCCAGTTCCTTCTTTTGTTTATTGCCTGCTCACCAGCCCCTAATTCCTCAGAATCCCTTCCTCAAAAGACCCAGTCATTTTGCTCTCGATCACATGACCCCATATGGCAGCCTTGAAAATGAACTGAGATAGAGAAGTGACCAGGGACTGAACCTGCAATATCATTAAGACTGGAATCTGCCTCAGCTCTACAGGTCTGCCATTTCTGTGAGTTCCTCTTCCAGCCAGTGTGGCCTAGACCACTTAGGGCCAAGGACTTTGCCCAGGGCCAGACCTCCAGGACCTGTCAGACACTTGAAACCAAGCCTTCTGACTCTGAGGCCAGGTTCCCCACCCCAACCCCTCTCTCTCTGTCTCTCTGTCTCACTGTGTCTGTGTCTCTATCTGTCCCAGTTTCTCCCTGTCTATTTCTCTGTCTCTGTCTTTGTCTCTGTTAATCTCTCTGTCTCTCTGTCTCACTTTGTCTCTCTCTGTTTCTCTGTCTCTGTTTCACTGTCTGTCTCTGTTTCTTTCTGTCTCTCTCTTTCTTCTATCTCTGTTTCCCTTTTTCTGCCTCTGTCTCTTTCTAGCTGTGTCTCTCTGTTTCCCTCTCTCTGTCTCTCTCTGTTTCTTCCTGTCTATCTCAGTCTCTGTCTGTCTCTCACTCACTCCAGTCTGCCTCTCAAAGGCAGGCAAATGTTTACAAATTAATTTTACAAATGCCTTGACAAATACATAAAGCTCATTCCCTAAAGTTCCATTTGTCAAATCAATCTCTCCCCTGCCTCCCCTCACCCCTAATGCCGCACCTGCTCCCCAGCAAAGTTCCAGGGAAAGAAATAGCCTAGTCTAAGGTTTATGGCCTGACTCTACTCTGGACATTGTTCTAGGGATGCCCATTTCTATAAGTGTAAAAATCCCAGAACCATATTGATTAGAGAAATGCAAATTAAAACAACTCTGAGGTACCACATCATACCAATCAGATTGGCTCACATGACAAAACGGGAAAAAGATAGACGTTGGAGAAGATGTGGGAAAGTTGGAACTCTAACGCATTGTTGGTAGAGTTGTAGGCTGATCCAACCTTTCTGGAGAGCAATTTGGAACCATGTCCAAAGGGCCTAAAACTCTGCATACACTTTGCTCCAACAATACTGGATCTATATCTAGGTCTACATCCCAAAGACATCATGAAAAAGGAAAAAGGACCCACACATAGAAAAATATAGCAGCTCTTTTTGTGGTAGTCAAGAACTGGAAATCAAGGGGACATCCATCAAGGGAGGAAAGGCTGAACAAGTGGTGGCCTATGAATGTATTGGAATGCTATCATTCTGTAAGAGGTGATGAGCAGGCAGATTTCAGAAAAACCTGAAAAGACTTGCATAAACTGATACTGAGTGAATTGAGTAGAACCAGGAGAGCATTGTACACAGTAACAGCAACACTGTAAGATGACCTACTTTGAGGGATTGAGCTCCTCTCAGCAATGCCAGAATCTAAGACAATTCCAAAAGACTCATGATGGAAAATGCTGTCCACATCTAAAGAAAGACCTACTGAGTCTGAATGAAGATGCAAGCAGACCATTTGCTCTTCTTTTTTGGTTTTGGTTCTTTCTTTCTTCTGGTTTTCCTCTTTCATTATGATTCTTCTTTGCCAACTTGACAAATGTGGAAATATGTTCAGGACAATTGTACCTTGACAGCCTCTGTCAGATGGCATGCTGTCTTACAGAAGGTGTGCAGAGGGAAGGGGAAAGTTTAGGAGTCAAAATCTTAATCAACTGAATGTTGAAAACTAAGGTCAAATAAATAAATGGATTATTAAAAAAAAGACGAAATCCTCCCTGAGTCAGTGCCATGGCTCTAGGACAGAGTCTCTGATCCACACCCCCAGTCCACTTTCACAAAAGTTACAAGGAGGCACGTGCCAATAAGCTCCACTAGCCACTAGATCTCTCAGCTCTCTGTTCTGGCACAGCAGAGACAAAGCAGCCCCACCCCCACATTGGAACTCCAGGAAAAAACAGTCCTGGAGAGTAGAGAACCTTGGCCTTGGTCCACCTGGCACCAGCAGTTGAGCATCCTACTGCTCAAGCAACTCAGGTGGCCCCAAGTACCCAGCGTGGGCCAAGCCCAGGGGAACATGCTGAGCACAGCAGTCTGGAGGAAGCTGGTCAGGGAGCCTGCAAGGGCTGCTCAATGCCCCCTGCACCTGAAATGTCCTCCTCTGTCGTGGGGGAGGGGGCCCACATGTGCCAGAGTGCAGCGGAATGGAATTCTCCCTTCCCAGAAAGCCCTGGCCAGTGACCGAGATTCCCTTGTCCTGGACGCTATCTTGG
>JAQQSK010017665.1:0-10051 GCA_028658325.1 Potorous gilbertii | reverse complement strand
GTATTCCTCTAGCCTTATGTTCTATTAAATAATTAATTAAGTAGCATATTTTTTCACTATTATTTATTTCATCGTAATGTTGGGCTGATATTATTTTTCTGTTAGAAGCAACTTTATTTCAGAAGAGGAAAAATAATCACATAAATGAAATGGTCTTATTTTATAGTAGTTCACAAATGTGACAGAGAAGATAAGCCAGAGGGTCCCACCCAGAAAGCTATTCGTGAAGCCAGGGAACAAGCCAGACCTAAAGTAAAACTGAAATCCGGTACAAAGGTATGAAATACTTTATTTCACTGCTTCACATTTAACCAAGGAACAAGTTATAAATTGATGTTTAGGTTCATAGAATAATTTATTATTTGAATTTAAAAGACCTTTCAAAAAGGTAGATGAAAGAGGTATAAGTATGAAAATTGTTACTATCCAGTGATAAGATTGATTTTTCTTTATGGGATCAATTTCATTTATAGTCTCAAACTCTTTACAAAGTGATAATATTAGTCTGTCTTTTCATAGTTTCAGCTGAACTGCTTAATACTTTAATTATTTTGGGAACAGAGATCCTTTACGTGAAGTCCACATGTTAAAAAAATGAACAAGCCACAAGTGAAGCAAATTCCTTAAATCTTGAAAAGCATTGGCTGTTGGACAAAATGACTTTGTGGGCAAGTTCTTTTTGTTTCAGCAAATGTGAAAGAAAACAGGGCTGACACTGGTCAAAATTGTGAAACCTTCAAAGGCTATCTTCTCTGCCTCCAAACTGCCTCCATTTCTATCCTTTTAGATGGCAAACTTTCCTCCCGTTTCATATTCCATTGGCCCCATATTACTTTCACTTTTTCTCCTTTAAAAACAGAAAGGATTTGATTTCAGCCATTTATATGTGTTGATTGAGTGACTAATTGCAATTCAACTGAAACTCATACAGCATTATAATTCTATACTTATGTTACATCAATCAAGCATTTCCATTTAAAATCATTTGTGTCTACATGGAATGAACAGCTCTTTGTCTCCTTAAAATAATTTCTGTCATCCTTACTCCGATGATATTTTTGGGGAGTGGAGGGTGGAAGAGTGCAAGGTTTCTCATGAAATACTAAGCCTACTCTTTTGACTATAAAATTAAACCTGATTATAGTTTTAGAGTGATGAGGTAGTGAAGGATACATGAGAATGCAACAAAATGGGCATCCTCCATGCACATAGCGGTAGTTCCAAACCCTCCATCCTCTCTGTAATTTTCCTTTCTATTTGTAACCTCAGCCTTGCTGTCTGAGAGCTCTCAGATTCCTTGGTGCATGATCTTCTTCTGTATTTTTCTCCACCACAGCCTGTGCTAGAAATAAAAATGCATTTTCAGAAATGGTTTTACTAGTTATTTAGATCAAAAAAATAAAAGTACAAAACAAATTCATAGGAAAAAATACTAAATCATTGAGTTCATGAAGGTGGTAATTTTCTGACCATAAAATAACCTCCATAGACTTGTGTTCAGCTGGTCCTCACTTCTCGCTTACTAGAGGTGAGTTTCGTTGGTGAAACTGCCATCATATTGGGAAAGTAAATGTATGCTACATCAAAAAGCCATCAACCATGTACCCAAATGGACAGGACATTTCTAGAATACAGATCTTACTCAAAAAAAACATGAAGGGTCTTATTTACTCTGTGATAAAATGCAAAATCCTTATTTCAGCATTTAAAGCCAGCCTTTTCCCTTCACCCCCCCCCCTCCCCTTCCCCCGGGCCTGTTTTGCCTCTGAACTAACTTTCTAATCTTATTCCAAATTACTTTGCTTTGTCACTCTTTCTTCTAGTCAAACCAACCTGCTAGCAGCTGTTCATTATATTCACATTTCCCATTTTGTGTCTGGGTTTTTTGTTATGCAAGGTTTCTCCATGCCTGAGATAGACTTTCCCTCTTCCCTTAAGTCCAGGAATATCCTAGAGCCAACTCAAAGTTGGGGTGGGAGAACTGATTATTAAATGTTCACTGTGATCAGTGAAAAAAATCAGCAGACTATATAAAGCAGGGCTTTGTTCTTTCACTGAAAAACTGAGGTCATTTGCTGAGAACTCTTCCCTCTCCCTGCCTCCTCCTTACTTCACAGCATTTGTTTGAAATCGGAATACTCACTTTACAAATAGGGTTGTTGTGAGAGTCAAATGACATAATATATCTTAACCTTAAAGTGCTATGTAGATACTTTTATTGTGATTGCTGTTATTTTTATTCAGAACCGCCCCCTATTTTCTCCTGTATCTCTGGTCTCAGATGAAGAGGTGACCTTTTTCTTTGCCAAGACCAACCCCTCTCCTTGTTGCTTTGGTCCCATACTCTCCTTTCATCTTCAGCAGATTTTCCCAATGTCATCCCCCCTTTCCTTTATCTCCAGACTTTCCGTTTAATGGCTCCTTGACAGCTGCCTACAAACATCCATATCTGCTTTATTCTTTGAAACTACCAAAAGACTCCGAATCAAAGCAAACAATCAAAGAAACAAAACAAAACAAAAAACATAAAGCAATCCTCACTTGATTCTATTGCTTTCTATCTCTTCAGTCCTTTCCCTTTAAACTCCTTGAGATAGTTCGTCATAATAGGGGCCTCCACTTTCTCTCTTATTGTTTTCTTCTAAATCCTTCAGAATCTGAATATCATCATTCAAATGAAAAGACCTTCTCCAAAGTCTGTTGTTGTTGTTGTAGTTGTTGTCAGATTCTTCCTGGCCTGGTGGACTCTCTATCTTCTAGGTCCCTTTATCTTCCCCTGCCTCTTGAAGTCTGTCCAAATTCATGTTCATTGTTTCCCTGATATTATCAAGCCATCTCATTGTCTGATGGCCTCTTTTCCTTTTCCCTTCAGTCTTTCCCGACATCAAGGCCAAAGTATTTCAGTATTTGACTTTTCAGTAAATAGCCTGAATTGATTTCTTTTTTTAAAATTTAATTAATTTGCTTTCAGTTTTCAACAATCACTTCCATAACTTTTAAGTTTTCTGCCCCTCCCTCCTCACTCCGTCATGCAACCTTATATGGGTTCTACATATACATTCTTATTAAATATATTTTCATATTAGGCATGTTGCATAGAAGAATTAAAACAAATGGGAAACCATGAGAAGAACCAAACCAAAACAACATAACATAAGAGAAAATTGTCTGCTTCATTCTGTGTTCTGACTCCATAGTTCTTTCTCTTGATGTGGATGGCATGTTGCATCAAGAATTCTTGGAGAATGTTTTAGGTCCTTGCATTGCTATGAAGGGCTAAGTCTGTCAGAAAGTCTTTGCACACTGTGGCTATTGCTGTGTATAATGTTCTCCTGGTTCTGCTCATTTCACTTAGTATCAGTTCATATAGGTCTTTGCAGGTGTTTCTGAAGCCCACCTGCTTGTCATTTCTTACAGCAAATAGTATTCCATTACATTCATATGCCAGAACTTGTTCAGCCATTCCCCAACTGATGGACATAACCTTGATTTCCAGTTCTTGGCCACCAAAAAAAGAGTAGCTATAAATATTTTTGTACATATGGGACCTTTTGCAATTTTTATGATCTCTTTGGGATACAGCTCTAGAAACAATATTGCTGGGTCAAAGGGCATACATATTTTTATAGCCCTTTTGACATAGCTCCAAATTGCTCTCCAGAATGGTTGGATCAACTCACAACTCCATCAACAATGAATTTGTGTTCCAACTCTCCCACATCTCCTCCTATCATCTTCCTGTTTTGTCATGTTAGCCAATCTGGTAGGTGTGATGTGGTACCTCAGAGTTGTTTTGATTTGCATATCTCTAATCAACAGTGATTTAGAGCATTTTTTCATATGACTATAGATAGCTTTAATTTCTTCCTCTGAAGACTGCCTGTTCATTTCTTTTGACCATTTATCAATTGGGGAATGACTTGTATTCTTGTAAATTTGACTCAGTTGTCTATATAGTTTATAAATGAAGCCTTTATCACAGACACTAGTTGTAAAAATTCTTTTCCAGTTTTCTGTTTCCCTCCTAATCTTGGTTGCATTAGCTTATTTAATGTAATCAAAATTACCCATTTTGCATTTCATATTGTTCTTTATCTCTTGTTGGTCATAAATTTCTCCATTATCTATAAATCTGATAATTAAACAAACTATCCCTTGCTCCCCTAATTTGTTTATAGTATCAGCTTTTCTACCTAGATTGTATACTCATTTGAACTTTATTCTTGTGTATTGTGTCAGGCATTGGTCTATGTCCAATTTCCACCAAACTGTTATCCAGTTTTCCCAGCAGTTTTTGTCAAACAGTGAGTTCTTATCCCAGAAGCTGGGGTCCTTGGGTTTATTAAATGGTAGACTGCTATAATCATTGACTACTGTGTCTTATGTACCTAACCTAGTCCACTGATCTACCCTTTTATTTCTTAGCCAATATCAAGTTATTCTGATGATTGCTGCTTTATAATACAACTGGAGATCTGGTATGACTAGGCACCTTCCCTAGCATTTCATTTCATTAATTTCCTTGTTGTTCAGGACCTTTGGTTCTTCCAGATGAACTTTGATATTATTTTTTCTAGCTCTAGAAAATAATTTTCTGGTAGTTTGGTTGGTATTGCACTGAATAAGTAAATTAATTTTTTTCTCTTTTTCTTTTTTCTAAATTTATTTAAATTTTCAATATTCTTTTCCACACAACTTTGAGTTCCAAATTTTGTCCCCATTTCTCCCCTCCCCCCAAAACACTGAGCATTCCGCCCCTGAGGCCTGCTCTTGTCCTTTTCCCAGAGTCCCACTGCACGGCTGTGGCTGAGCTAGGCTCTGCTCTGTGTCCTATGTGATAGATGTTTCCCGTCAGCCTTTCAGGTCACCCTGGGCTGGAAATCTCCTCCACTCTGTTGTTCTGTGGCTTCTCCTGCTCTAGAATTTGTTGAGAGTCGTTCTTTACAGGTATTTGATGGGCTGTGGGGGAAGAGCTAGTCATGTGCCTCTTTCTACACCATCATCTTGACTTCGCCCCCCAAGTAAATTAATTTAGAAAGAATTGTCATTCTTATAATATTAGTTCAGCCTACCCACAAGCAACTGATGTTTTTCCAGTCATTTAGATCTAACTTTCTTTGTATGAAAAGTGTTTTGTAATTGTGTTCATATAGTCCCTGGGTTTGTTTTGACAGGCTCTCAAATATTTTATAGTGTCTGCTGTAACTTTAAATGGAATTTCCCCTTTCTGTCTCTTGTTGTTGGGCTTTGTTAGTAATATATAGAAATGCTGAAATGCTGATGATTTATGTTGGTTTCTCAATTAATTTCTTTAAGTATTGACTGAATTGATCTTCTTGCTCCTCAGGGGACTCTCAGAAATCTTCTCCAGCGGCATAATTCAAAAGCATCAATTCTGTGGTGCTCAGCTTTCTTTATAGTCCAAATCTCACCACTGCACATTGCTACTGAAAAAATCATGGTTGTGATTATATGAAGCTTTTTCAGCAAGGTAGCCTCTGCATTTTTGTACACTGTCCAGATTTACTATAGCTGTTTTAATAAGGAGCAATAGTCCGTTAATTTTATGACTGCATTTGTCATCAGCAGTGATCTTTGAGCCCAAGAATATAAAATCTGACACTGTCTTCATATCTTCTCCCTCTTTCTGCCAGGAAGTGATTGGACCAGTTGCCAGAATCTTGGATTTTGTTTTTTTGACTTTAAGCTTCAAGCTGACTTTTATACTCTCCTCATCAAGAGCTTTCTTAATTCTTTTTCACTTTCTACCATCAGAATGGTATTGTCTACATATGCGAAATTGTTGATTTATCTCCCAGCCATCTTAATTCCAGCTCTTGGTTCATGAAGGCTGATATTTCACATGATGTACCCTTCATGTAACTTAAATAAGGCAAAAATATAGCATCTTTTCCAGTCATGTTACGTGTTCACTTCTAACTGTTGCTTCTTGACCCACATACAGGTTATTCAGGAGACAAGTAAGATGATCTGATATTCCCATCTCTTTGAGGACTTGTCACATTTTGTTGTGATCTATCTGGTTAAAGGCTCTAATGTAATCAATGAAGCAGAATGTTTTCCTGGAACTCCGTTGCTTTCTCCATTATCCAGTAAATGTTGGCAATTTGGTCTCTAGTTTTTCTTCCTTTTTGAAAACAAATCTGCTCTTTTGGTGATTCTTGATTCACATATTGCTGAAGCTTAGCATACAGAATCTTAATTAAACCTTACTAGCATGTGAAATGAGCCCAGTTGTTCAGTAATTTGAATATTCATTAGCATTGCCTTTCTTTAGGATTGGCATGTAAACTGATTTTTTTCTGAAGACTCATCCTACGTGATCTGTGTGGCATTTGACACTATTAAGATACCCTATCCTCCTCACCTCTCTAAGTTAAGATACCCTGTCCTCCTCAACTCTCTAAGTTTCATGATGCTTCTCTCTCCTGGTTTCCTCTTGTCTAGTCAGTCACTCCTTTTTGAGTCTCTTTTTCTGTCTTTTTGTCCAGGTCACTGTTTGTAAGTCTCTTTTTTATTTATGTTAGCAGACTTGGTGATAGCATCAGATTCATGGGCTTAATTATATTATCTATGGAAGATGATTCCATAGTGTGTATGTATACATGTACATACATGTATCCACCTATAATATGTATTATATATATGCATTATGTACATATATATTTACATATACACATATCTACATCAGTATCTGTCCATATCTGTACATCTATGTCTATAACTATATCTCCAGCCCTGTTCTTTCTCTTGAGTTCCAGTTCCATTTCATCCACTGCCTTTTAGATATCTTGAACTAGATATCCTATAGGTAAGTCAAACTTAACAGTATCTGAAAGATAACTAATTCATTTTCCTTTCCCCAAACCCTCTCCTTTTCCCAACTTTTTAAAGAGACGTTTACTGTTTAGAGAGCCACTACCTTCCTAGCTAACCATGGTCAACTCCTCATGATCACCACAAGATATCTAATGTGTTGTCAGACCTTGTTGTGTTTATTTTCACAACAGCTCTCCTAATGTATCCTCTTGTATACAGGCCCTCTATTGTAGGGCCTAATCACCTCCTGGATCATACTCCACTCAGCTGCCAAGGTGATTTTTCTAAAGCACAGAACGATTATGTCACTTCCCCCTGCGCAGTGACCTCTGGTGGCTCTCTGTTACGCCAGAACCACATAGAAATTCCTCTGCTTGGCCCTTTCTTCCCGGTCTAGTCCTCTTTATTCTTTACCCTGCCTTGTTCAGTCTGTGACCCAGCTGGCCTCCTCGCTATCCTTCAAATACAAGCCTCTGGCTCCTCTCATTGTTTCTGTGTGCAGCCTTTGCAATCCTCAGGGTGTAGCATAGTGCCTCACAAAATAAGCACTTAATTATTGTCTGCTTGTTGGATGGAAAACTCAGCGCCCCCCCACCCCGAACGCACCGTGAGGAAGTAAGCACTGGGCGGAGTCATTTATGAAGAGCAGAGCGAATGGAAGGTCAAAGTATGGAAAGAAAAGTCTATGAAATTTCTGAGTGGGCTACAGTATGTTTTGGGGAAGAGATAAAAAACCCTAATAGCTACCATAGCAAGTTTAAATTTAACTTAGACAGGTGGGTAAGGAGTGACCTGGACTGAACATTTATAAAGAACATTTATTACTAACTTACTGTGTGCCAGAACTAGGCTGAGTTCTAGGGATAGAAGGATAGACAAGTAAGGCAGCCCTTGCCCTCAAAGAACTTGCAACCACACGGGTGAACAGCACTTAATAGGAAGCCAGAGAGGAAAGAAGGATTTACACCGATTGTACACTGCGGCGTTGTGTGGTGATGACAATAAGTTGTGTGGCAGGCTGGGTCTGGGCTCATCTGGCTTGTCCTGCTGTCCCAGGGGCAGGATCCAGAGATTTGGGAGGGAGGAGGGTGGGAAGAGTGCTAATAATGGCTAGAGCACAGGCGGAATAATATAGACATGGTCAGAAAGCATGGCTGTTGGTCTTAAAATTATATCATAGCTGGCATTTAATTTAATTTCAACTAAAATAAAACGTATATGATTTATAGTAATAATGCTGGGAGCCGAAAGAATTCTCTGAAATCAAGAACTTTGTGGTCCATGCCCCCCATTTTTTCACAACACAGACAACATTCAAACTTATTAAAAGATGTTCAATTTTTAGTTTGCCAATATAATAACAATCCATATATATATATATATATATATATATATATATATATATATATGTATATATCTTTGCACTGATGCCAAAGGACATATGAGTTAACTTAAAATCTCAATCGAGTAGGTTTATAATCAAGATTTGATAATTTAATTGTCTATTTTTGTAGTAGACTTTTATTGCTTTTTTATTATTAATTTTCATAAGTTTGAGGTCGATGTACACCTGAGTCAAGGATTATCATCATCCTCATTATCATTCTTCATTGTTTCACATTGTCAATTTTGTGTGCATTCTTTTTCTGGCAATAATTTATTATAGGATGCCATTTCACTAATAAAGTCGCAAGATTTATAGTACTTTTAAAAGCTCTATTGAAATAAGGCAGCATGGTATATTGGAAAGAGGATTTGATTTGGCATCAAAAGGCCTCAATTCGAATGATTTTGACAGTTACTAGTGCCTCCCACAGGGCCTGGCACATAGTCCATGTCAATGCTTCTTGACTGGATGACTGAATGGATCTCTGGCTAAGTTAGTTAACTTCTCTGTAGGCCTCAGTCTCTTCTCTTTAAAATGAGGGGATTGGATTACGTCACGACATTTATCCCATCCAGCTCTGACTTGATGATCTCTAAGGACCCTTCTAATTGTAAAGCCACGAATGATATGAGAGCACAAAGAAGGTCTCTGAAGCAAAGCTTTTTGTCAGCTTCTGGCATATTTTACCTTTACATTCAAGAAAGTGTTAACACTTTGTTTTCCAGTGCATGGAAAGTATGTAATCTGCCTCACATTCTCCTTTGAGCTCATTCCTTGACATAGAAATGGGTACCAAGGATAGCCATTTGACTGCCCTTTGTGCAGCTTACTTTGGATAGGAGAAAAACCTATTCTCACTTTGTGTATCTGAATGTGTATATTGTATATGTATATTACAAAGGGGTGGGGAGTTATATGCTAAAAAGATGTAACAAGAACCAAAGCAAAAAAGGTCCTTCTGAACTGGGAGGTCTCTTGCTTGTATAATTCAGTCCCTGGGAAGAGAGAGCTCAGACTTAACCGTAGAGGTGACAGTCTTTCCACTACCACTTTGTTTTGTAGATGTGGCCTGGTCAGTGGATGAATTGCTACCTTACCTGTAGGAAATGGTGTCTTAGCCCTTGGGACAATCCACTGGTGAGCTGGGTTGAATTGATTATTGCTCCTCAGGGCTGCCTGCCTTCCAGGCTTAGTCATTGGATCACTAGTGGCTCTTCTGACTCTTTGAGATATCACACAGTCAAAGGAAAGAAGACATAAACAGGTAGCAGCTTCACCTCAGACAGGTTGACCTAGGAGGCCGTGTGCTTATGGGCCTACTTGATAGCAGTGGGGGAAGGAGGGAAAGGCAGATCTCCCCACCCTGCTTCACTGATCCGTACGCTTGGTTGACACAGAGGAAGGAAGGTGGTGTTAACGGGTTAGTGCCTTTTGAATACATACTCAGTTCTTGCTCAGCTGCCAAACTGCTTTTCTTCATCCCTTAGTAAACAGATAAGAAATAGTCTCAAAACACTCGTGTGTACTCTCAGCCAGGGAAAATGGCCTTTCCACTTCCTATAAACACATATTTCCAGAATTAGGCTTACAAAATCCTTGCAGTGGATTCAGAATCAAGGGACCTGAGTTTAAGACCTGGCTATGCTCTTACTGTCTCTATGACTTTGGGCAAATCATTTAAGGTTTCTGAACCTCAGTTTCCTCATCTGTAAAATAGACCTAATTATATTCTGCCTACCTCTCAGGCTCAAGTATTGAAAGGGGCAAGTGTGATTGTGTGTGTCTGGGTGTATATTTTTGTATAAAATGTACTTGGTAAACTAT
>JAQQSK010017664.1:0-10051 GCA_028658325.1 Potorous gilbertii | reverse complement strand
ACTTTTCTCTTTGTTGAAGAAGTTGGAGTATGGGTGTGGGAGGGTTGGAAATGCTGTCAGTGTTGGTCACATACAGTTTATTCGGATGAACTTTTTTCTTTAATTTTTAAGTTTAATTTTTAAGAATTATCAACTTTTTTCTTTTTCACAGAGGAAAACTCACTGTAATAGGGAGGGGGCAGAGATTAATTGGTCATATTGTGGGGAGGCATCAATGAAACATTTTAAACATTTAATACATCAAGTTTAACATATGAAGGTGGTTTGGTTCAAAATCTGCCTTTAAGGAATCCCATAGTCACCCCAAGGAAAATGTATTTAATGAAAGGATAAATTTGCCAGGAACAAGAATGACTACCTCTGCATTTATTACACTCAGCCACTGGCTGACCCCTAATCTCTCTTTATCTCCCCTGCAAAAGCTGAGCCGTCTCCAGGGGAAGAAAGGGTTTTGTTTCCTTTTATCAAGAGAAAAACCTCTTGGCAGGGACTTTTAATTAAACACTTTTAATTAAAAAGTTTCTAATTTCTGAATCAAAATGCATCAACTTTTGAGGAGAGCTTACTGTATTGAGGGAAGGGTGGAAGGAAGGAAAGGGACTCATTCCCATGAGGTGTGAGTGTTTCTAGGAGATTCTAAGGATCTCAGTCTATAGCCAGATGCTGGGACAAATTCCCCCAGATGTGGAGGTAGGACTGGAGGAGTGAGTGTGGAATGGAGAATGTCCTTTCCATTTTTCCTGGTAATTAAGCCCTGGATCCTTCATTTCATGACTGTGTGACCGACCATGTGAGTCAGTCAGTCCTATCTTGAGCCCTTGTGGCTCTGACTGTGTTCCGACTCATCCCCAGGATCAGCTGAGCCCTAGGGGACAGTTCTTCTGGGTCTGGAGGGACCTGAGTGATTCCCTTTGGATTTCACAACTGCTTTAGGAAATCTCAGATATTCACTGGCTATTTCTAGCTAGACAACTTATCCAGTGCCCCATTCAGATGACTCTGTGCTCTCCACACCCACTCTTGGCCCCTCTCTATTTGCTGGATCTTGTTCATGGGCTAACATTAACTTACACTGATAGTCCTGTCTTGTCATTTTCCAATTTGGACTCACAAATTTCTGACTCGTTGGTTCTCTGTCTGAGCCACTTGAGGCCCACAGAACAGCTCTTCTGAAGGCTAGTTCTATCTGTCACAAAAGGAATCCACCTGTTTTCCAAACCTCCCTTGATATTTCTGACCTCTGCTGTCCCCCGTGTGGGGAATTCTTTTGGTCACCACTAGGGTATCTTCCATAAGAGATTCTGGTATATTCTGCAGGAAATTGAGATGATACAGATCTGGAATAAGGCCCAGATGACCTTGCTTCTCAAGCTTTGGGATGACTACCAGGGAGTATTTCAGAAAACAGATGCCAAGCACAAATGTTTCCAAATGTTTCTCAGAAGCCCATAGACACACAGAACAGATACATAATCACAGAAGGTGTCTAAACTGACCTTGGAGCATTCAAGGGCAGCCCCTTAATTTAAAGATAAGCAAATGGAGACCCAGAGATAGGAAGGGGCTTTCTCAGGACAGGAACCCATGTCTCTTTTTGTCTAAGTTATCCTTTCTTTAAATTCAGGCCTTATGAATTCTTCAGATTGTGAAGAAAGAGTGCTGGGATTGGAGGCAGAATCTCCTACCTCCTTACCTGTGTGACCTTGGATAAGTCATAGCCTCTATGTGCCTAGTTTCCTCATCTGAAATGAAAGCGTTGAATTAGTTGACATCTGAGATACCTCCCAGCTCTAAATCTAAAATATCCTCTTCAAAAAAAAAGAGAAGAGAAAGCCTTGATTTCATTTAAAGAGCTGTTGAAAATCTCTGAGAACACACCCACCAAGCCTTTATCTTCTTTCCTAGAGGTCTGGTCTGCTTGAGGAGAGCTGGGAGGGAGGTGGTCCTTCCTGTGGGACTCCCACCAGATCCTTTGGCTTCTTCTGGGATCAAAGGTGGCTGCTCTTAAAGACAGAAATACTTCTGTCTTTGAAGTTACAGGCCAGGTGACCTAGAAACAACTGCTATGACAACTCTATTTCCAGAATTCTGCCCATTTTAATTAAAAACTGTGGGAAGCAACATGAGTCAAAGTTCTCAGTGAAGTTAGGTATCCAGGGAACTGCTTAGCTCCACTCTGCTTGTGTGAGTAAATGTCTATGGGGGCGGGGGGTACCTAGGTGGTGAAGTAGATAGAGCACTGGCCCTGGAGTCAAGTGGACCTGAGTTCAAATCCAGTCTCAGACACCTATTAGATCACCTGTGTGATCCTGGGCAAGTCACTTAACCCTAATTGCCTCAAAAAAAAAAATGACTATGGATGCAGACATCAGAGTGTAGTAGGAAAAAGTTTGGAGTCAGAGGACCTGAATTCAAATTCTCCTTCTGCTGCTTAATACCTTGGTCATCTTGGACAAGGGGATACAGTGGATAGAGTGCTGGGCTTGGAATCAGGAAGAATCATCTTCCTGGGTTCAAATCTAGCCTTACTTACTAGTTCTATGACCCTGGGCAAATCACTTAATCCTGTTTGCCTCAGGAAAAGGAAATGGGAAATACTTTAGTATCTTTCCTAATTGGGGTCAGGAATAGATTATCCAGTCAACTTCCCCTTCATTTTACAGATGAGGATACTGAGGTACAGACAGTTTAAGTGACTGGCCCAGGGACATATAACTAAGATTTTCCTGACTCCCAGTCCAGCACTCCGCTTACTTCTTACCCCATCCTGCCTCATGGCAACCTGGATTGTGAGAAGGCTGTTGTTGTGGTGTTTGTCCTTCATTCTCAAAGAGGACCCTGACATCAGGATGATGACATGACCTGTGCTAGACTTTGCTTTGAGGGAGGGAAGGTTGTGCAAGGTCATCAACCTCACTTGCTCCTCCTGAGCCATCTGGGGCCAGTGGCCTGATATTCATCAGGATGACTAGAGATGGCCCAGAATGCAATTCGAGACCCTGGTCCTTTCAGGCTAAGGTCTTATACATTCTCACTTTGAGTGAGATATACCCATTCAATGAATAGGCTTCTTTAAGTAGTGGCTCAAGGGACAGCCCCTTTAATTAGAAAAAAAAAATCAAGCTGGGAGGGGAAGACCCTCAGGGTTCCTGGGTAAAAGAGAAACAATTACTATTTAGTATTTAAATCCACTCTGTGCTAGGTAGGTGAGAAGATAGTGGTGCTGTTAAATGGGGGTCTCAAATTCTCTCTGCCAGGAAGCTTCTTGCTTCCTTGTTAACATCTAACTGTTGTTCAGTTGTTTCAGTCAACATTTTGTGACCCCATTTGAGGTTTTCTTGGTAAAGATACTGAAGCGGTTTTGTATTTTCTTCTTAAGCTCATTTTACAGGTGAGGAAACTGTGTCTTGTCCAGGGTCATACAGCTAGTAAGTATCTGAGGCTGGATTTGAACTCAGGAAGATGAGTCATTGTATCCACTGTGCCATCTAACTCCCCTTATCATCACATATAATACCTTACTGTAAGTGTCCTCCCAATGGCCTCCCCCCATTTAGACTAGAAACTCATGAAGGCCAGAGCTCTATCCTGTGATTTTTTTTACTTTCTCCTAGTGCCTACTTTTGTTCTGAGTATACAAGTAGTCGAAAAGAGGCAGATTTTGGAAAAGGTAACACTCAGAGCTGCTCCACACTTGGCTGCATTGGACAGGAGTGAGTTTCCTGTAGAAGGAGTAGGTATATGACAGAGAAAACATTCATGTTGAGTTATGGGTTCAATTCAATGGCCCTTGGTCTCTTCCAGCTCTATGATTCAGTGGGTTCCTTTGATTGGCTGGGAGCAACCTGGGGAGGAGAGCAGAGGGGAGGCTAGAAGCATCTGTAGGGCTTGCTGTGCCTGATGGGGCCCAACAAGGCATTTAGTCTAAGAGTTTTCTTAAATGCCACTGGGCCAAAGACTGGGTTATGGTCTGGGGGTCTGGTTTCTAGTCTCCCCTTGAGCCTTGTGACCTTGGCCAAGTCACAGCACCTCTGGTTTCCTTTTCTGTAAAATGGGATTAAAAACAATGGCCTCACAATGGTCTAAAATAGTCACAGGTAATAAATAAATGAGAAAAGCTCACATTTATTTAGCCTTTTAAGGCCTGCAAAATGCTTTACACATGTACTACGTTGATCCTTATAAAGTATCCCCATTTACAGATAAGAAAACTGAGGCTGCAAGCCTTAAGTGACTTGCCCAGGGTCACACAGCTACTGAACATCTGAGGCTGGATTTGAACTCAGGTCTTCCTGACTCCAGGCAAGGCACTCTATCCCACGTGCCACCTAGCTGGCCTTCTCTAAATTTGAAATAAAAAAGTAAAATGACTAAACAGGTGCCCCGCCAGGGTTAATGAGCATCAGGGTCCGTACTTCATAGAATAGGAAGACATAAGTTAATGCCTGCAGACCCGGTGAGCAACAACTGTCCTTTCAATACATTTGATTCAACCCTGCTGACACACCACCCGCTGGGCTCAGCACTGGAACAAGTAAGATGGTTTCTCCACAGGTCCTCTTCTCGGGGAGCTTCGCATCCAACAGTTGAAGAACAAATACACGATAACTATGATTCCAAGGGGTTCGGCAGGAGTACACAGGAGAGAGGTTCAGGTGGAATCCTGGGAGAGACCGAAGGAATAAGGGATGGCTTTCAGCAAGGGGAGGTGAATGGTGTATTGGGGAAGGCTTCAAAATAATCTCCTTAAAACAGTCAGGGCTTGCCGCTTTGGGCTCTAGCATCTTCAGAGGTTCCTCCAGGATCAGATTCCTCCGCATGGCATTTTAAAGGCTTCCTCGGCTTCTCTGTGTAGGCTGATAACACCCTTCACACGTTGCATTTCCTAAAGGTCAGCTCATTGGCTGTTCTCTGGATCGAGACCTCCACTTCCCCCCACAGTCTGTCCTCCATACATAGAATATAGTCACATTATTTCTGCCTCTTACAATCTCTCTTCCTTCAGGACTCATCCAGGGGTGTGCAACGGTTAACAACCAGCTGGGGTGGGGGCCCTGGAATGTGTATGCCTCCCTTTTAAGTGTAAACTACATTATTAATATCCAGCTCCAACGCTTTCTTAAGTCTAGTCAATCGGCACAACAAATGAAGCCCCGATGTGTAGAATTTGCCGGTGCTTACAATGAAAATTTAACAATCGGATCTCTTGGAAGCCAGTACTAGCTGACTCTGGAAGGCCTTTGGGCTCATCTTCTCTTTCATCTTCCAGGAAGCATTTCATGAATCTCTTTAGCTTAGTATTCTCTCCCTACGCTTCAAATCATCAAGTGTATGGTTTACGTATCTACTTCCAGTCAGGCAATGGAGGCCCTGAAATGCCTAGATCGGGAATTTGTACTTTATTTCATCGGCAAGGGGGAGAACTAAATGCTTTGGAACCAGCCAGGGTCCACGGCCATAACAGCGCCTCAGGTCGGTTATGCAACCTGGGTGAAGAAGGAACGGGGAGAGAACACACTGGAGACCGGTCAGAAGCCAGTTCTAAAAGCTCAGAAGAGAGATGAAGGTATCCTGGATCCTAGTGAGAGGCGAGAGGAAGTCTGAGGCTGGAGATTCTGCAGCCGCGGAAAGGACTTTGCACCCAGAGGCTCGCCCAGGCGTCCTCAGACAGAGAACCAGGAAGTGATGTTGGGGTCCCAGACAGCAGAACAGCAGGCTTACTGAGCGCTATTTCCAATGTGAAGAGGGGGGAACGAGCCCAAGGAGGACCCCCTATGCCAGTGTTTGTGGACTCAGTTTTCCCCGTCTAGGTTGGGACGGCGCCCATCTCCACCAGCTGGGATCCTCCCCTGGCCGTTCCTTCCCTCCGCTCCCACCCCCGCCCGGGGAGCGCGGCGCCCGGGCTGGGACGCACCACTCACTCCTAGTCCAATTGGTGGCGGGGGCGGCGCAAACCTGGAGCTTCACGGGGAAAGCGCTGGTTGGGCAGGCAGGGGCGCCTACCTGCGTGCGCTCGGAGAGGGCTGGGCTGGTGCTGGGGCCAGGTCCGCCCCCCGGGACTCCGCCGGGCCCGGCAGCGGGGGCCGCTCCAGCCCACGTGCGCTGGCCCGCGGTGACAGCTAGCCCGGCAGGGCGGGGCCCGGGCTCCGGGCTGCCCTCCCATTGGAGGGAGGCCGGGCTGGGGGAGGCCGCCCCGCCCCCGTGGGGCAGCTCCCTTGGCCGAGCCAGGAGCTCCCGGCTCAGTCAGTCCCCAGCCGCCGCGCTGTTGCAGTCCTGGGGTGCCGCGCCGGCGGGCCGGACGGGAGGTGGAGGAGGGCCGGGCCGGTGGACGAGAACCATGCGCTCCCGGAGCGCCGTGGCGCACTGTAAGGCTTGCGGCGTCGGGGTTCGCGGGGTGGGCACTGGGAAGGAGCGGCCCCTGCCGCGGCTGGACGGGACGCAGGTGCGGGGACGCTCGGGGCCTCATCTTCCCCAACCCGGGGAGCGGCCGCCGGCGCTGGGGCTGGAGGGTTTCCCTGAAAGCAGTTGAGGCTCTCTAGAAAGACCATGGGGAGGGTGCCCCTAAGCAGAGGCTGCCCCGGGCGGGAGACTTTGATCCTCCCTCTATCAGAAAAGAGCAATTTTAAACAAACCGAACTATCAGAGCTAACAAACTCGACTACCTGAGATGCTCTCCAGCCTTTAACCCGTTTAAACAAATAAAAAGCAAGCCCCCTCCCCCCAAAACCCAAACAACAATCCACCACCTTGGTCGGGTACCAGTCCTCTGGCGCTGGATATTTGGGGACCAGTCAAATCCTACAGAACCGAAGTGCCACGGATAGTCTTGTCTCTTTGACCTGCGGTCCCAGCTCATTTCCACTCTCCGAGCCTGCCCCCTCCGGGGATATTTCCCCTCCACCCGCGCGCTTTAATAACAGGAAGTTAAGTTTTGCCCCATGTCGGTGGCCTCGCTGTGGCTCCCACTCGGGCCAGGCTGGATGTCCGGGTGCCTCTTCGGCGCGTCTCCCGGCATCTCTCCTGGTGTTCCGTGGGAGGGAGGGTCCAGGGGGCACCCGGTGCTGTGCCCACCCTGGGCCCACCTCCCGGCTTAGCTTGCTGGGGAAGGAAGTATTGTTTCGGAGAGGTGCCTTACTTAATCCTGGCACCTGTGGTTGGTTTCCTGGCCTGAGCTGGAGATTTGGAGGCAACTTCTACCAACCCCAGCCTAGCAGCCAGGCCAGGCTTTGCGTTGTCAAACGCATGTGATCTCAAGAGAGATAGAGACTGCTGAAACCAGAGAAGATGTAGGGCTTGTCTCCTGGACTCCTGGGTTCTTCAAATGGAAATTCTTGGATTTAGCGTTTTTGTGCTGAGGAGCGGGTTCTTTGGGTGGGGGGGAGAGGGCTGTGGAGATTGGTAAAAGGTGCTGCCAGACACCTTGGAGGCCTTGTGGTTTTGCTGGGAGTGTGGACATCTGTTGCTGATCCGTGTTCTTGCTAGCTTTAAGATATAAATATTCTGATGTGGTTTCAGTTAAAGATGAAATAACTACATTCCCTACCACCACCATCAGCACCACAGCAGGCAGGTCTTCTTGGGGTAGGAGAAGGAAGGCAAGTGTGCCATGGCTGGCTGCAGTATCCCCCTCTCCATCTCTGGCCTGTGTTGGCACATGCTCTTCACCCCGCTTTGGGCCCTTCTTTATCCCCTAGGGCAGCAGTCCTGACAAGCCTGTAGTTTCTCCAGTCAGACTTAGACGATCCTATCAATCCTGCTCCCACTCTCACCTAAGCCTCTATCTGAGATCTTTAATTACTAGGAATCTTCTTAAGCGTTCAGAACTGGGGTTTTTAAGAGGCATTGGAGTCCAAATTATTAGCCATCACTAGGTCTGCTGTTTGGTCTTTTTTTTTTTACTTCTTAGATTGAGATTTGTGGGGGTGAGTCTTTGGCAAACTCTGGAGGCAACTGTTTGCCTCCGGCTGTTGTTGACTTCTCAGTTGGAAGTGTTTGTAAACACCATGCCACTGGGTGAGTCCCTGTGACTGAGGAGGATTGTGTTGGAGGAAGGTCGGTGCAGCTGCATGGCCATTTAGTTAGTATGTCTCAGCTATGGGCAGTGGTATGGATATTGGGAACATGGTATCCTACTGAATAGAACCTCTGCTACTTGTGATTACAGTGATAGCAATAGACATGTTTATAGCACTTGAAAATTTGCAAAAGCCCTTTTTATTACATATCAGCTCATTGTAGTCCTTCCAGAAACCTTATGAGGGTTGTCCTGTGGGTACTGTCACTTATATTTTACAAACATGGAAACTGAGGCTGAGAAAGGTTAAAGGAGCTAGCCCATGGTCACAACATTTGGAAAGTCTGGGCCAAATTTGAATCCAAACTTCCCATAAAAGGATTTGTCCAAACTTGGCCTCTGTCGAAAGGCTGCACCAGAGGACCTAGAGCGCCACATGTGGCTTTGAGGCCAAAGATTCCCCACCTCCTCCCGAAATCTAGCCCTCTTTCCCTTATTGTTTCCAGTGTGAAGGTGTGTCTTTTGGGAAACCTACTAATAATTATTATTTTTACAACCAACATTTACATAGTATCTTAAGGTTTATGAAGCACTTCTTACAACAATTGTATAACGGATGTGCTATTATAATTTCCACCTTGTAGATGAGGAAATTGAATCTGAAAGAGGCTAACTGACTTGCCCAAGGTCACACAGCTCTTTAGTGTCTGAGATAGGATTTGAACTGGGATTTTCTTGACTCCCAGTCCAATGATTTTTCTAGTAGGCCAGTCTGCTCCTCTACTTTACACCCGCTGCCTTGGAGCTAGAAGAGAGCTCAGGGCTGATTGGGCATGATGGGAAGGCTTTGTCTCAGGAAATCCCCCTGACCCTGATGTGCGCCCGTTGCCTTGCTTAGTGGCCAGATCACACGTGCTGCTGATGCCAGCCCTGCTGTCTGGCTTGTCTACAAGGGCAGAGGCCTGCACATGTGTTTAGATAAGAGGTTTAAAAAAAAAGGAGTATGTGTGGACTGACTTCAGTAATCATCAACTTGTAAACATGCTGCAATAATAGTAGAAATATTTGGTGTACTCAGCCTTGCCACACTGGTTTGTGGCTGAGTTGGAGAGGGCTGTGAGTTTAGCACATGGGGCTGATGGGGACTGATGTCATTGTAATCCCAACTTTGAAGTTTGACTTAATTAGCCTCAGTAATTATAACGTCGTAACCCAAACACTGTATGTACCAGCTGGCTGTAAGAAGAATCCTGGATTCTCTTCTCTCCCTCCCTCCCAACTTCTCCCTCCCGTTTCCTTCCCTTGGGGCCTTAAGGAATGAAGGGCTTCGAAGATACTTCTTTTCAAGCCTGCTTCTGACTTGAACTGTTTTCCTCTCAGATCTCAGATCTTCTAGCCTGGACTTGAAAATGATGGAATGTCAGCATTGGTTGACTTTTAAAAGATCTTGTCTGTATTTGTTCAGAAATGATGCAGTTGTAGGGGGAAATTCGATGGACATGGACCCCAGGGGCCCTAACAATACCGAGCTTTGTGACCCTTGGGCATTCTCACCTGTCTGGGTTTCATGTTCCTCATCTGTAAAATTGTTCACATCAATCTATAAACATTTATCGAACACCTATTATGTTCTAGGCACTGTCTGAGCACTAGGTATACTCTAAGGGACAAAAAGACAATCCCTGCCCTCAATCTAATGGGAGGTTTGAGCAAAATGCCCCCTAAGCTCCTTTTGGCTCCAAATCTACAAGACAGAATCCATTATTTTATTTTTTTTTTTTTTTAGCTTTCTGGGCAGTGGGGCCCAGACATATCAATTCAACTGGTATTAAGCCCCTTCTGTACGCCAGGATCTGTGAATAGGCAATAAGGATTCAATGATTAAAAAACAGGAAGAGTAAATGACTATATGTAAAATGTACATGTTAACCCTTGCCCTCCCTTTCTCCCAGGACTGTTTTCAGGATTGAAGAATTTTTTTTCTTCATTGAGACTGAGCCTCCCTACCTTGTCCAGGATTGAAAGGCAGTGAGTGAC
>JAQQSK010017663.1:0-10052 GCA_028658325.1 Potorous gilbertii | reverse complement strand
GCTACTTTAACTGAACCCCAAAACTGAAAAATCTCCATCTCCCCAGCGACAGAGATCTCCATCAGATGGGCAGAATTTCAGCTTTTCCTTTGAGAAACCTTAACTCTCAGTTAAATTAGATACCAGCTGAGAGACTTCAGGTGAAGACAGTGAAAAGCTGCCACTGCCTAATTCCATCTTTGTCAACACTACTGAATCCTGTGAAGCGAAAAACGTGTTTAAAGCCACTGATCCTAGGGGACAGTCGCAAGATCGACTCTACTATATTAGGGATTCTTCAAAGATGGGAAATATTTTAGTTATTTGGGATGAAGCCTTTAACAAAGTGAGAAACTACCGGATCTTTGAAAAGGACTCTAGATTTTACCTTGAAGGACAGCTTTTGTGAATGTCAGAAGCCTAGTTGAGCACTATTACACTCATGTCCTGCCTGGGCACAAGAGCCTTCTTCTTCAGCATCCCTATGGCTACTCAGGGACCAGGTGACACCTGCTTGACATGGTGATTTGGTGCAATAATTGAACCTGGAGTCAGAAGGAGGAAAGAAAGACTTGGATGGTTGGTCTTGACTTCCATTGACAGCTGCTCACCTAACCTAGGTCCTTGATTTCATCTCTTTTGCATATTATTCTGAACCTGTGTTATAGTTATATAGTTACATATATACCTTATCCTCTAAAGGTCCTACGCTATCCTCTTCCCCTTCCCTATCACCTAAAGTTAGAAGATTTTTATACCCTTCTTCATATATATGTATTGTTTCCTCTTTAACCCATTCTCAATGAAAGTTGGCTTCCAGAACTAACATCCCTCCTTCCGCATCTAATTCCTCTGTATCAGTTCTTCCTCTTGAACCTCATTTGTTTAAGATGATTACTCTTTGTAGTTATTCTTGATTTACTTTTTGAAGTTATATCATGCTCAGGTCTACCCTAATCTTTATTATGAACTGCTCAATTACCAGTGAGAATCATAGATATACATTTTACATTTTTCAAATATAAAAGTTAAATCATCTGTCCTTATTGAGTCCCTTGTAATTGGTCATTGGTGTGTTGCTTGTATTTCTCTTGCCTCTTGTATGTCAAATCTTCTAGTAAGTTCAGTTGTTTTTTATTAAACAAAATCCTTGAAGTCTGACAATTCACTAAATGTCCATTTTTTTCATTCAGAATTGTGCTTAGTTTTTTGGGGGGTACGATATTTTCAGCAAGAATCCCAGATTTGCAATTCCAGAGAAGATTTTGGTTCTCTACCAGGGTAACAGATTATAATTCTATAACCCTTGCTACTTCTCTGTTTTTATTGAACATATCAATAATTCTTTTGCCCCCTGAGAAGCTCCATTTATTTAAGCTATTGACCCATCTTCAAGAGACTTCAATGTTTTGTTTTTGTTTTTTCAGAATCTTGCTTCACATTGAGAGTATCTCCAAAACCCTGGGAGAGAATTGTTATTATAAAGCTCTGGGCTTGGTAAGTACTTCAAAATTTCATTGAAGAAGCATTTATCAAATACCTATTATATGCGAGGTGCAATATAGTCCTGTAAGGAACTTTTCTTTTCCTGGGAGTGGGGTTGAAGATACAATATGTACACATATTTAAAAAAAGGTATATAGGAAGTTAAAGGAACTAATAATGAATAAGATGGTGACATCTAAGGTTAATTTGTTAAATGAAATTAATTGTAGTGAAATGGAATGTTATCAGTTCTATACGATAAAAATACCATCTTGGCTCTACAAATGATCTGAAGAAAATCTGAATTCAAAATTCAGATATTTACTAACTCTGTGACCCTGAATAAATCACTTAACCTGTCTCATTCAGTTTCTTCATCTGCAAATGGAATAATAGTAACTACATCTCAGGGTTGTTGTGAGAGAGAAAAAAATGAGATTAATGTTTGTAAAGTGCTTTTCAAACATTAAAGAACTATGTAAATAGTAATTGCTGTCATTGTTATTATTCAAATAAGGCACCATACAGCAAATTATTTTATAATTAATAACAAATTATAAGTCTAATAATGAAAAACTTTGTCCTATGTTGTCTCACTTGATCCTTACAAAAACTGTATGAGTGAAGCACCACTGAGCTAATTATCACAATTTTATGTAAGAGAAAACTGAAGCTTGGAGAACTTTTGATGATTTTCTCAAGGACAATATTAATGATTTTCTTCAGGAGACATAGACTGCTAGTAAATAAGTAACTGAGGCAAGATTCAAATCTGGGCTTCCTGATGTCGTTGGTCATTCTATCCATTTAGCTACATGAGCTATTGAAAAGTTAAAATGGCAATTAGGAAATTTAAATCCAAATTGAAGGCACTAATATTATACATTTGTCAGGTTCTACTTACTCAGAACAAAAGTCTCTGTGATAACATAGCTATACACGACATGATGCATAAAGCAAAGCTTATAGGATAGTTTTCTTAGGCTTCACCTGCTCCTATTGATGGATAAAACCATATAAAGCCAGTATGTTTTCTCAAATTTATGATCTCCAAACTCCTCCTCCTCTTCTTCTTGCTAGTACTATTATTTTCTTATTCTCCTTGTTATTTTTTTGTTCTCGTTCTTCCACCTGCTAACTTATTATATTACTTATTTATAAATCACATGCAAGTGTTCCCATAATAATAATGCATGTTTTATAATTTACATAAAAGAGATAAAAATAAAATAATATTCTAGAGTCAATGAGGAGCCACTCAACCCTCTCTAACAAGTTAATTACAGTCTCCTTGTAGGCAAGTCATGGATACCTCTTTCTTAGATGCTTGAAATAACCGTGCAGCTGAAATGAAACCTGTAGGGACAAGCCAATTGATGGCTCAATAGCTGGCTACTTTTAAAGCAAAGAAAAATAAAAATAAATAAATAAAGGAATGAATGAATAAAATGTACACATCATTGCATAGAGCCATAGGTATAGTAAGTATTAGCAATAAGTTAAAAATAATAACGTAAATATTCATACAGATTGTTGCCTTTGAGGAAATTACAGTGAAATTTCTATAAATGTAACATAAATGAAGAAAACTCAGAAAACAAAGCAACTTAATATGGGTAAGAAAGTATGACTGCTAAGGGAACAAGATGAAAAGGGTGATTGGAGTTAGGACGATAGAACAACATATTCTTTTCCTTCACAAGGATTTCTCTGATGCCTTATGCTGGCAGGCTATCAAAATCTAATCTCTCTGTCCTTAGACTATTTCCTACTGATACCAGAGCAAGAAGTAGAGAATATATCATTCATTTATACTAACAAACCACCTACTTTTTGAAAGACTCCAAAAATGGATGATTTCTTTGATGACTAAAGTGGCAAGCAGAAGCTTCCTCACCTTACAGCAGGAAACTCATAGGTCTGCCTTGCATGGAACATAGCAAACCTGAAAAGGCTCTAGAACCAAAATAAAAATCAGAGAGTTTTACCAACAAGAGAAAAATAATATTATCAAACATAGACAAGGAGCCTTAGTATAATGACACTGTTTTGCAAATCAGAAATTATAGATAATTGCTGTTTGTTCTTGTTTTCATAGAAGGGAGAGTAATTATTATTAACAAGCGGCTTGTTTCAATAATTATTTCTGGTTATCCCAGGGTACAGATGCATTGAAGTAGAAAACAATGCTTTCTCATTCAGAGTTTTTGTTACTTGTCATTGCTTATCACTCAGTGTAACCATGTATATTTGCTTGTTTTGAGAGTTGGCAGTTTTCTGGTAGTGTGTGACTAGGGAGGTGCACTTTCAATGTTATAGATAGCATCACTCTCTCAAAAGCTTTCAAGAATATTTTTCTTTCTCTTTTAAACCTCTAACCATAAAAGGTATTGTGAGATCATGACATTGTTCAAGGGGAGAAAAGATGAAGAAAATACATATCTAAGCACTATGTTTCATAAAAACAAATTGTCAACAGTAAAATACTTTACTTTTACAAAATAAAAAGTACAATAATTTTACCAAAAAAAATTGTCACATGTCCCGGAGACTTTAATTATAAATTTATGTTATACAGTCAAGAGTTGCTTTGAAGTTATGGCAAGAGGTAATTCAGAGCAAATGATGAAGTAAGATTTTTTCTTTCTTTTTTTCTGTGTTTCATCACAGTATAAAAAAGGATTCTGTACAGTGAACACAGTGCTTGAAGTCACATAACTTCAGGGCAATTTTTTCTCACTTAATCATATTTTATTTTTCCAATTTCATATATAGTTTCCAACATTTACTTTTAAAAGTTATTAAGTTCCAACTTTTTCTTCTCTCCTTACCACCATCCTCCCCAATAAAGTAAGGAATCTGATGTAGGTTATACAAGTACAATCATGGGAAACATCTTTCTACATTAACCATGTGAAAGAAGAATCAGGAAAAAGGGAGAAAAGATAAGAGAAAAAAAGTGAAAATTGTGTACTTGGATCTGCACTCAGGGTCAAGAGTTCTTTCGCTGGATGTGGATAGCAGATGCCATCTAGAGTCTTTTGGAATGTCTAACATCATTATATTGCAGAAAAGAGATATCTATCAAAACTGATCAGCACCCTATGCTGCTGTTGGTGGTTGTTGTCCATCTTCCAAGAGGACTAAAATGACATCACCATTGTAAAGTGAAATGTCAGTATGTCTGACTGTGGCTGATCAGACTAATATGAGCTTGGAATGCTCTACCACAGGTTGGGCACAGATAATTCATTTGAATATTTGGGGTGGATATCCCAAATTTGTACATCCTGCTTTTACTTTGTATTGTCTCAATTCTGCTTTGCTCAAAGAGCACAGTGCCTTTTCTAATGTGTGCACACCATGCTGAATGGTCCTATGCCAGGGTCTCCCATGTTGCACAATCAAATGCAAAGTTCTTGAGAGACACCTTGAGAGTATCCTTGTATCATTTCTTCTGGCCATCATGTGACTGCCTGCCCCATGCAAGTTCTCCATAAAATAGTCTTTTTGGCAAGTGTACGTTTCGCCTTGGAACAATATGACCAGCCCATCAGAGTTGTGCCCTATGAAGCATAGTTTGAATACCTGGAAGTTCAGCTCAAGCAAGGACTTCAGTGTCTGGTACCTTATCATTCCAGGTGATCCTCAGAATCTTCTTAAGACAGTTCAAGTAGAAGCAATTCAGTTTCCTGGCATTGTGCTGGTAGACTGTATATGTTTCACAAACATATAACAATGAGGTCAGCACATTGGCTTTGTAGACCTTCAGTTTGGTAGTCAGTCTAATACCTCTTCTCTCCCAAACCTTTTTTTGGAGCCTCCCAAACACTGAACTCATTCTAGCAATGCATGTATCAACCTCATTGTCAATGTGTACATCCCAGGAAAGTACACTACCAAGGTAAGTGAACTTATCCACAGCATTCAAAACTTCTCCATTTGTTGTAACTGATGATTCCACACATGAATGGTATGTTAGTGGCTGATTGAGCACCTGTATTTTTTTTGGTTTACCAGGTTGAGTAACAAAGTGTTCTCTCAAACTCACTGGTAAATTACCAGTGTCTACTCCAAGTATGTGAAGACTTTCTCTGGTGGAATGGGCAAATGAGAACAATTTGTTCCAATGTCCATGTAGGCAGATGAAGCAGGCAATGTGAAGCACTTAGAACTTGGTTAGACACCAAAAACGCCAAGGTCATCCATTGCATCCTGAGCCATTGCCAGCTGTCTCTGTCCTGCCACTGGACCATGATGACCAGGAGGAGAGAGTGAGGCTGACAACTTCGCTCAACTCTGCCTCATCTAAATCCAATTTACACACAAATCAAAAGACATCACCCATACCATTTCACTATTATGCCTCAAAGTCCTGTGGCTATAGGCAAGTGATGAAGCAGCAGGTGCAGATACACTGAGAGCTATAGTCATGATCCTGCACACAGGCAGCCCAGGCCATAGGATCGTTTCGCACAGGAAGCAGCAGTGGGACTCGGCACTGGGTGTCTGGGACTGGGTGTCTGACCAGCCTTTTAAAGATCACACTATTCACCCCCAGGTGTGAGAAAGGGGCTAGAAAAGGTGCCCTAAACATTGCCTAGTTGCCCAACTCTGGTCTGATTACCACAACAGGTAGTGAATCCTGCTATGCAGTTGAAACACAGACAAAAAATGCATGAAAACATCTGCAAAGATGATTCCACTCACCATCGGCAAGTGGAACGTATACACGCTAATAGACAACACAAAATCCAGTGGGCCTGAAAGAACTGCTCTTATTGAAAGAGAACTCAACAGGTATCACATCCAAATAGCAGCCCTGAGTGAAACAAGGTTGGCAAATGAAGTCCAGCTTACTGAAGTTGGAGCTGGATACACCTTTTCCTGGAGTGGGCTCAATGAAAGGGAGCACCATGAAGCTGGCATGGGTTTTGCAATCAAAACTAATCAAATTAGCAATCTGGTATACCTGCCAAAAGGAGTGAATGACAGACTCATGACAATGCAATTGCCACTCACAGGAAAACTCCATGCCACCATCATCAGTGCCTATGCTCCCACCATGACACACCCTGATGAAGTCAAAGAAAAATTTCATGAGGACCTAGAGACCCTTATCATCAATGTGCCAAAAGAGGACAAACTTATACTACTGGGTCACTTTAATGCTACGGTAGTCTCAGACTACCAGACTTGGCAGGGAGTCCTAGGGAGGAATGGAGTTGGAAACAGCAACAGCAATGGTCATTTACCACTGAAGACTTGTGCATGACATGACCTTCTCATCACCAACACTGTCTTCTGCTTACCTAAATGCAATAAAACTTCATAGATGCAACCTATATGATTGTAAGGAGAAGAGAAAGACAAGATGTGAGAGTGACGAAGGCAATGTGTGGTGCAGAGTGCTGGACTGATCATAGACTTATCCTTTCTAAGCTAAATATTCACATTCATCAAAAGCACCACCCCCAAGGCAAAAAAAAATTACTACCAGAAGAATTGATGTCAACAAATTAGAGCTCTTCTCTGAGTGTGAACAGTTTGCTTCTGACTTGGAGGGAAAGTTGAGCCAACATAGAGCTGGCAACAGTGGAGCAGAAAAGGAGTGGTCAGCTCTCAGAGATTTGGTGTGCAGGACTGCATTTGCTCATCTGGGTCAGAATACTCACAAACACCAAGACTGGTTTTGATGAAAATGATGGGGAGATTCAGAAGCTGCTAAATGAAAAACGTGAACTCCACAGGATTTACCAATAGGATAGGTCATCCACCTCCAAGAAGGCAGCATTTAATTCCATCAAAAACAAAATACAAGCAAAACTTAGAGAGATGCAGAATTCCTGGCTCAGTAGGAAGGCAGATGAAATTCAGTTTTATGCTGATAGTAACAATCCAAAGCGCTTTTATGATTCCCTGAAAACTATTTATGAACCAAAAACTTATGGCACATCACAGCTACTTAGCGCTGATGGAGTCACATTGATTAGTGATAAGGATCCTAGAGAGATGGGCTGAACACTTCCATAGTGTTCTTGATAGACCATCATTAATCAATGCTGAGGCATTTGACCATTTACTTCAGGTTGAAGTCAGTCCTTCCTTAGCTGAACTTCCAACTGAAGAAGAGGTTTGGAGGGCCATTAGGTCCTTTCAGGTGGCACAGCTGATTCTATTCCAGCTGAGATTTGCAAGGTAGGGAGACCATTGCTCATACAAAAGTTGACTGAAATTTTCCAAGTTATATGGAAAGAGGAGGTTATCCCCCAGGAGTTCCAGGATGCCTCCATTGTCCATCTCTATTAAGGGTAAAGGGAATAGATTATCCTGCGACAATCACAGGGGGATCTCTCTCTTAGTCATTGCTGGTAAAATTCTTGCTAGAGTCCTCCTTAATAGGGTGATCCTTCACCTGGAAGATGGTCATATACCTGAGAACCAGTGTAGCTTCAGAAAGGGCCAAGGAACAGTTGATATGGTGCTTGCTGCCCTACATCTCCAGGAAAAATGCCAGGAGTGGAACAGAAGTCTGTACACAACATTTGTGGATCTGACCAAGGCCTTTGATACTGTTAGTCATGAAGACTTATGGAAAATTATGTCAAAATTTGGTTGCTCAGAGAAGTTCATCAATATTGTACATCAATTTCATAATGGCACATTTGCCTGGGTTCTGGATAATGGGCAAAGCTCTTGTACCTTCCCACTTACCAGTGGAGTGAAACAGGGCTGTGTGCTTGCTCCTATGCTTTTAAGTATAATGTTTTCAGCCACGTTGACAAATGTTTTCAATGAGAATGAATATGGCATCAAGGTCAACTATCATACTGAAGGTAAATTCTTCAGTTTGAAAAGGTTACAAGCCAAGACCAATGTGGAGCGAGTGTTGGTGCATGCTTTTCTGTTTACAGATGATTGTGCACTCAGTGCAGCCTCTGCAGCTGAGATGCAACAAAGTATGGATCAATTCTCTGCTGCCTGTGCTATTTTTGGCCTAATAATCAACACCAAAAAAATGTTGCTGTTAATGTGTATGATGTTTACCTGGTTCTGCTCACTTCATTCAGTATGAATTCATTCAAGTCTTTCCAAGTTTTTCTGAAATCTGCCTGCCCATCATTTCTTATAGCACAATAGTATTCCATGACATTCATATGCCACAATTTGTTCAGCCATTCCTCTATCGATGGGCATCCCCTCAATTTCCAATCCTTTGGCACCACAAAAAGAGTTGCTAAAAATAATTTGTACATAACAATCCTTTTCCATTTTTTATGATACCGTTGGATACAAAACTTGTACAAGTAATGCTGGAGCCATGGATATGCACAGTTTTATACCTTTAATCATAGCTCCAAATTACTCTCTAGAATGGATCAGTTCAATACTCCACAAACAATGCATTAGTGTTATATTTTCCCCCACATCTTCTCAAACATTTATCATTTTCATTTTTTGTCATATTAGTCAATATAATAGGGATGAGTTACTACCTCAGAACTGACTTAATTTGCATTTCCCTAATCAATAGAGATTTGGAACATCTGTGACTAAAGATAGTTTTAATTTCTTCATCTGAAAATGATCTATTTATATCCTTTAACTATTTATTAATTGTGAAATGACTTGTATTCTTATTAATTTGACTCAGTTCTCTATATATTTGAGAAATGAGGCCTTTTTCATACCCACTAGCAGTAAAAATTTTTCTCCAGCTATCTGTTTTCCCTCTAATCTTGATTGCTTGGATTTGTTTGGGCAAAGCTAGTTAATTTAATGTAATCATTTTATATCCATTTTGGTACATTTGTATATCTCTAATATATCCACTTTGAATTTCATAATGTTCTCTATCTCTTGTTTGGCCATAAATTCTTCTACTCTCCATAGATCTGACAGATAAACTATTCCTTACTCTTCTAATTTGCTTACAGTATCACTCTCTAAATCATGTACCTATTTCAACCATATTTTGGTATAGAAATTAAGATGTTGGTCTATGCCTAAACTCTGCTATACTATTTTCCAGTTTTTCCAGCAATTTTTATCCAATAATGAATTCTTATCCCAGAAGGTGGGGTCTTGGATTTACCAAAACTAGATTGCTATATTTATTGACTACTGGGTCAGGTATACCTAACCTATTCCACTAATCTACCACTCTATTTTTTAGCCATTTCAAGTAGTTTTGATGATTGCCGCTTTATAATACAGTTTTAGATCGGGTACATTTCTTCTCATCAATTTGCTTCATATTCTGGACCTTTTATTCTAGATGAATTTTGGTAGTATTTTTTCTAGCTCTATTAAGTATTTTTTTAACAATCTGATTGGTATGGACTGAACAGGTAAATTAATTTAGGCAGAATTGTCATTTTACTTATAATCGCTCAGCCTATCCATGAGCAATTGATATTTTTTCCAATTATTTATATCTGACTTTATTTGTGTAAAAAGGATTTTGTACTTATGTTCATATCTAATTCTTGGATTTGCTTGGCATATAGATTCCCATGTATTTTATATTGTCTACAGTTATTTCAAATGGCATTTTTCTTTTTATCACTTACTGCTAGGCATTGTTG
>JAQQSK010017662.1:0-10052 GCA_028658325.1 Potorous gilbertii | reverse complement strand
GAAGAATTAGAACTAAAGGGAGCAACTGCAAGAAAGAAGAAACAAAACAACAAAAGAAAAGGAGAGCAAATAGTCTTCCACCTGCATTCAGACTCCAAAGTTCTTTCTCTGGATGTGGATGCCATTTTCTATCATGAGTCTTTTGGAACTGCCTTAGATCCTTGCATTGCTGAGAAGTCCTAAGTCTATCAAAGTCAGTTACTGCACAGTGTGGCTGTTACTGTGTACAGTCTTCTTCTGGTTCTGCTCATTTCACTCAGCATCAGTTCATATAAGTCTTTCCAGGTTTTTCTGAAGTCCACTTGACATCATTGCTTATAGCACAGTAGGATTCCATTACATTCATATACCACAACTTGTTCAGCCATTCCCCAATTGATGGACATATCAGTTTCTAATTCTTGGCCACCATACAACAACTGCTATAAATATTTTTGTACATGTGGGTCCTTTTACTGTTTTTATGATCTCTTTGAGATACGGACCTAGAAATAGTATTACTGGGGCAAAGGGTATGCAGAGTTTTATAGCCCTTTGGGCATAGTTCAAATTGCTCTCCAGAATGGTTGGATCAGCTCACAGCTCCACCAACAATGAATTAGTGGTCCAATTTTCCCACATCTTCTCCAATATTTATCATTTTCCTGTTTTGTCATAGTAGTCAATCTGATAGGTGTGATGTGCTACTCAGAGTTGTTTTGGTTTGCATTTCTCTCATCAATCGTGATTTAGAGCATTTTTTCTTATAAATATAGATAGCTTTAATTTCTTCCTCTGAAAACTGCCTGTTCATGTCATTTGACCATTTTTCAGTTGAGGAGTGACTTGCATTCTTATAAATTTGACTCAGTTCTCTATTTTAGAAAGGAGGCCTTTATCAGAGACACTGACTGTAAAAAGTGTTTCCCAGCTTTCTACTTCCCTTCTAATCTTGGTTGCACTGGCTTTGTTTGTGCAAAGACTTTTTAATTTAATGTAATCAAAATCACCCATTTTGCATTTCATAATGTGCTCTGTCTCTTGTTTGGTCACATTTTCTTCCCTTTTCCATAGATCTGACAGGTAAACTATTCCTTACTCTCCTATAGTTTGCTTATAGTATCAACCATTATATCTAAATTTTGTACCCATTTTAACTTTATCTTGGTATAGGTGAGATGTTGGTATATGCCTAGTTTCTGCTGTACTATTTTCCAGTTTTCCTAGCAGTTTTTGCTATATAGTTAGTTCTTATCCCAGATGCTGGAGTCTTTGAATTTATCAAACAGTAGATCACTATAGTCACTGACTATTGTGTATTGCATTCCCAACCTATTACACTGATCCACCACTCTATTTCTTAGTCAGTAGCAAGTAGTTTTGATGATTGCTGCTCTATGATACAATGTAGGATCTGGTAGACCTAGACCACTTTCCTTCGCATTTCTTTTCATTAATTCCCTTGATATTCTGGACCTTTGGTTCCTCTAGATGAATTTCCTTATTGCTTTTTTCTAGCTTTATTTTTTTCGTAATTTGATTAGTATGGCACTGAATAAGTAAATTAATTTAGGTAGAATTGTCATTTTTATTATATTAGATCAGCCTACCTGTAAGCAACTGACATTTTTTCAGTTATTCAGATCTGACTTTATTTGTGTGAAAAGTGTTTTGTAATAGTCCCTGGTTTTGTTTTGCAGGTAGATTCCCAAATATTTTATAATGTCTACAGTAACTTAAATGGAATTTCTCTTTCTGTCTCTTACTGTTGAGCTTTGTTAGTAATATATAGAAATGCCATTGATTTATGTGTGTTTATTTTATATCCTGCAACTTTGCTAAATCATTCATTATTTCAAGTAGTTTTTTACTTGATTCTCTAGGATTCTCTTATGTACCATCATATCATCTGCAAAGAGTGACAGCTTTGCTTCCTCTGCCTGCTCTTATTCCTTCAATTTCTTTTTCTTCTCTCATTGCTGAAGCTAACATTTCTAGAACAATATTGAATAACAGTGGTGATAATGGGCATCCTTGTTTCACCCCTGATCTTATTAGAAATGCATCTAACTTATCCCCATTACATATAATGCTTGTTGATGGTTCTAAGGCTACATGTTGCAGAGAAATTATCAACTTGCATTGGTAGAGGAAGTTTCCTTACATGAGATTTCCTATAACAATTAAATCACAGGTCCAGTCCTATTTCTGTATTTTATATAAGTTTATTCCCGCTTATTGGGACCTTTTGCTTTTCTCCTCTCTCCTCCTTCCCACCTTCCACCTGCATAGTAAGTAATGAGTTCTTTGAGGTCAGGGGCTGTTTCATTTTTGCCTTTGTACCTCCACACAGTGTCTAGGATATTATGTAGTGTTCAGTCAGGTCTCAGTAAATGTTTATTAAATTCAAAGGCTACCATACTTCTTTCAAGGTTACAATGATTACTGCTGTTCAGTTGTGTCTGACTTTTTGTGTCCCCATTTGGGGTTTGCGTGGCAAAGATACTGCAGTGCTATGCCATTTTCTTCTCCAGTGGATCAAGGCAAATAGAAGTTCAGTGACTTGCCCAAGGTTACACAGCTAGATTCGAACTCAGATCTCCTGACTGTATCCACTGAGCCATTTACCTGCCTCTTTACAATGTTACTCAATAGCTATTACTAGAATATATATTGGGAATGTTCCATATGGTTCCTACACACACACACACCCGTACCCACACCCACCCACCCACATCCACCCACCCATACCCACACACACGCACACACACACACATTTTCTTCTTGTTAGACAGCTTCAGAGTAGGTAGTAGCTATGATGATGATAAGGTAGCAGTAGAGTTCAGGTTGAGGGAAGCTCATTACTTTCAGTAACTGATTATCTCCTATGCAGTAAATGAATGTCAGGATATTCTCCTTACATTGGTAATCAGTGGTCTAAGTGTGTTGGGAAGTCATTCACTAAGAGTTTAGGAAGGAGTATGGAGCAGTTGAAGGGCAATTAGGTGGTGCTGTGAACAAAGTGCCCAGCCTGGAATCAAAAAGACTCATTTTCCTGAGTTCAAATCTGACCTCAGACATTTACTAGCTATGTGACCCAGGACAAGTCACTTAACCCTGTTTGTCTCAGTTTGCTCTTCTGTAACATGACCTGGAGAAGGAAATGACATATCCCTCCCATATCTTTGCCAGGGAAACCCCAAATGGGGTCACAAATAGTCAAACATGACAGAAAAAGACTGAATTCTCATGACAGGGAGCAGTTGTGGAGTACACAAAGAGAAAGAGAACAGAAGCAAAATGAGGAGAGTGATTCAAGTGGCATCACTTTGTGGAAGCTGAGGGAATGTGCTTCAGCATGTTTGTTTTGGGGGGTGTCTGGATGCTAATCCTGCCAAAGGGTAATTTAGGAATAGTATTCAGGTGCAGTCCTTACAGAAAGATTTCAGAAGTCCTACATCACTTCAAAAAGTTCAGAGGGAAGACAGAAAAAGGTAAGTTCAAAAGTCCTTGGGCCACTAGCACCAATGCTAGCAGGGTGCATAGGAGCCATCCAGAACTCACAAGAAAACTGTGTTTCAGTATAATTGGTTTCTTTTGTAATGCTATGCATTTCACCTCATTTTATTTGTTATTCTAAGAAGAGCTCCGTAAGTTTCATCAGGTTTCTGAATGGCTCCATGACACACAAAAAGGTTAAGAACCTCTGGACCAGACTCACAATATAGTGGCTCCAACCTACCTTTCCAGATTCATTTCACGTTATTTTCTGTCATCTTAATCTCAAAATAAAAAAGAAATTCTAAGACTTCTTGAAACTATTCAGTTCCTACTTTACTCTTCTTTTTTTATCCACAAAAGGTAGCCTCTTCTCAGCCACATTATCACATCCTAGAAAAATATATTTCATGTAAAGGACTCTCCCATCCAAGGGTACTTTCTGAAATGTCAAGAAGTCATTGACTTCTGACTCAGGTTACACATCATCATGAATACAAGTCCCAGCATTTTAGCGCTGACACTTTGGTGTTGGAGCTCTGCTTAGCCAGAGAAGGTCCAATGGCACCAAGGAGGCCATTGCTCACTCCTCAAGAACAGGGTCATCTGAGGATGTCCCTCCACAAAACTTAACAAAGGGGTCCCTGTTGTTATCACAGGAGCAAAGGTATCTAATAACTACTTAATTTGAATTTAAAAATATTTTTTGAGTGTCCATATGTCCTAGGGGTACAAAGACAAAAATGAAACCATCCCAGCCCTCAAGAAGTTTATATTCTCTAGACAGATCATTTGAGGCAGAGGGAAAAGTACTAATGAATAGGTGGGACAGTGAGAGGGAAACTCTCAGAAGAAGAGGCAGCTGAGGAAATTGAGGCACAGTGGTGGGAGATGGACAACACATTTAGGGAAAGCCAGCTATTGCTGGTAACCCCAGTGGGCTGAAATGTAGATGGCACATAAACACATGGCAGGAATAATTTGTGAAACAAATCTAGAAAAGTAAGCTGGAGCTATGACATCATGACTCTGGTCCTGGGGTTCTTAACATCTTTTAGTGTCTTCAGCTCTTTCCGAAATCAGGTGAAATTTGTGAATCTCTTCTCAGAATAATAAATAAGACAAAATAAAATGCATACCATTACCAAGGAAACCAATTATATTGAAATACAGTTATCAAAATATTTTTAAAATCAAGTTCATATATGCCAGGTTAAGAAGCCCACTCTGGTCTGCCTCTATGACCACACATTTACAATGTGTAACAGCTTCAAGTCTTTTTCCTAAGAATAAGCCCACACCTTGAATTATGTCTCTACATATCTATCCCTGCAACATTTGCTTATTGCTTATGCCTACATGCCTGTCAACAAGCCTGGGAGGGGCTCTATACCAAACTGAGCTGTCTGTCACTATGGATCTTCAATTAATTTGTTGGTCTTCCCCTAGAAATTTAGAGGTTAGAAGGGCTCTCTGACATCTCTTTAGGTTGATCAAGTCATGCAATTAACTGTGTAGGATCACAGATTGACCTACCTTCAATTTGTGTGAAGGAGGTAGCCAACAGAAAAAAATGCAGGGAATTCAAACTGATTCTATGCTGTCAGTATGCATTTTCTGCATTGATGGAGAAATCCAATTGTTGTTCCAGAAGGCAGGCATTATGCCCTCTTGTCTGCATTATGTGTACTACACCTAGTAACTATTCATGTGAAAACATCAATGAGAAACTACATCTGGCAGGGGAATTATTTGGATAATGAAAAGATGTGTATGAGTATGTGTGTGTGTATATGTATATGTACATATACACTTACATATACCCATATACATATATACACATATATAATATGAATATACATATATCCATACCCATACACACCTACGTGTATATAGATATAGATATCTAGATATATCTACCCTAATACTGAAAAAGTCTCATGAGGTACAAATATCTTTTGATGTAGGAATGTAAACAGTTCAACTTTAATGAATTCCTTAAGGCTTCTCTTTCCTGTTTACCTTTTTGTGTTTTTCATGATTCTTGTATTTGAAAGCCAAATTTTCTATTCAGCTCTGGTCTTTCCAACAAGAATGCTTGGAAGTCTTCTACTTCATTGAAATTCCCTTTTTTTCCCCTGAAATATTATACTCAGTTTTGCTGGGTAGGTGATTCTTGGTTTTAATCCTACCTCCTTTGACCTCTGGAATATCCTATTCCAAACCCTTTGTTTGCTTAGTGTAGAAGCTGCTAAATTCTGTGTTATCCTGATTTTATTTCCACAATATTTGACTTGTGTCTTTCTGGCTGCTTCTAATATTTTCTCCTTAACCTTGGAACTCTGGAACTTGGCTACAATATTCCTAGGAGTTTTCCTTTTGGGATTTCTTTCAGAAGTTGATTGGTGAATTATTTCCACTTCTATTTTACCCTCTGGTTCTCGAATATCAGGACAGTTTTTCTTGATAATTTCTTGGAAGATGATGTCTAGGCTCCTTTTTTGATCATGGTTTCAGGAAGAGCAATAATTTTTAAATGATCTCTTCTGGATCTATTTTCTAGGTCAGTTGTTTTTCCATTGAATATTCACATTATCTTCTATTTTTTTCATTCTTTTGGTTTTGTTTCATAATCCCTTGATTTCTCACAAAGTTTTTAGCTTCCATCTGCTCCATTCTAATTTTTAAAGAACTATTTTCTTCAGTGAGCCTTTGGACTTCCTATTCCATTTGGCCAATTCTACTTTTAAGGCATTCTTCTCCTCACTGGTTTTTTGGACCTCTTTTGTCATTTGGGTTAGTCTATTTTTAAAGGTGTTATTTTCTTCAGCATTTTTGAAGGGTCTCCTTTAGCAAGGTGTTGACTTGTTTTGCATAATTTTCTTGTATCACTCTCATTTTTCTTCCCAATTTTTCCTTTGAGCTCTTCCATGGCCTGAGACCATTTCATATCTTTTTTTTGGAGGCTTCGGATATATGAGCCTTGACCTTGCCATTTTCCTCCAGTTGTATACTTTGATCTTCCTCATTTGAAAGGATGGAAGAAAATACCTTTTCACTAAGAAAGTAACCTTCTATATTCTTATTTTTCCCCCATTAGGGGCATTTTCCCCAGCCAATTACTTGACTTTTGAGTCATTTGTCAAGTGGAGGGTATGCTACCCCAGGCTTCAGAGGTTTTGTGCACCTATTCTTCAAGATATCTCTAGGGAATCTCTAAATTCTCAGTTCCTCCAAAGTGGAACAATCAAGGAAGAGGAGTTACTCTTCTCCTGGCCTGCTCTCTGGTCTGGGAGCAACCACAAGCACTCTTCCCAGCCACCATCAGTTCTGCCAAGCCAGCACTCCTCCTCACCCCAGGACTACCACTCAGGATGAGACCCAGATCAGCTGCTTGATTCCCCCAGGGTCTGGAGACTGAGAACTCTAAAAGTGGCCACTGCTGTACCAGCAGCTGCTGCTGCCCTGGGGCTAAGGCCCCATCATACTCCCCTCTCACCCAGGTAAAAGAGTTTTTCACTGACCTTTGAAACTGTCTTTGTGGTCTGTAGGTTGAGAAATATGGAAACTGCCGCAAATGCCCATGAAGCAGTGCCCTGAAGCCTGCTTCAGTCCTGCCTGTGCCAGCACAGCCCACACTGGGCTCAGCTCTACTCCTAGCCTGGTGTAATAGATCATTCCTGTTGGCCTTCCAGGCTCTCTTGGGCTGGAAATCTGTTTCACTCTATCATTTTGTAGATTCTGCTGCTCTAGAATTTGTTTAGAGTCATTTTTTTACAGGTATTTTAATGGCTTTGGGGGGAGATCTCAAGCAGGTTCATGCTTCTACTCCACTATCTTGCCTCCTCACTCTTCTAGATGTCTCTTTTGGTTTGTGTTTCCCTGTGCTATGTGTGTCCCTGAAAAAGTCTTAGAGTACACTCAGTGAATATTGATGACCTTGTGTCATATGATCAGTTACATTTATATTCTTGACAAAAATCTTCTAAGGTAGAGATTCTCAACCTAGAGTCCATGAGCTTGTTATAGATAGATGGATAGATAAATATAGATATAGATGTGTATGTACATATGTATGATATATACATGTATGTATATATCATACATACATACACGTATATGTATATACATATAAACGTATATAGGCATGTGTATGTGTTTGTGTGTGTGTATTTGATAATTGCATTCCAGCATAACTGGTTTCTTTTGTAAACCCATGTATTTTATTTTGTGCATTTAGACATATTATTCTGAGAAGGAGCTAGACACAAAAACATTTTGAGAATCCTTGTTCTTCCTAAGAGCTTTCATTTTCACTCATGAGCCTGAGTCAGAGGTCACAGGATATTGGTGATCCTCAGGTGTGAGACTCTGACAGAGTTGCCAGGACTTCTAAGTTCTGACTCTGGATCTGCATTTTCTTCAGTTGAGCCTCAAAATTTTGTCTAAAGGGATATTATCTGAGCTGTCACTAATCCAGACCTTAGCACCCTCAAGCTAATGGTCAGACTAAAAGGATGGTATTGAAAGGGTTCCCTGCAGCAAATCATGGGAGAAAACTGACAACTAGGACTACTCAGATTTCTTATCACTCAATCATGACAGAAATCAGTCCAATGAAGAAATCTCGTAAGACTTGCCTTGACAGTTCCTATCTAGTCTTATTTGAGAGTTTCAAGACTAAAAATGTGCATCTAGATAATGCAATGTCTTTGATATAAGTGACTCAGGGGATAGAGTACTGGCCCTGGAGTCAGAAGGACCTGAGTTCAGATCCAGCCTCAGACACTTACTAGCTGTATTATCCTGGGAAAGTCACTTAACCCTGTTGGTTTCAGTTTCCTCATCTATAAAATGAACTGGAGCAGTAAATGGCAAACCACTCTAGTATCATTGCCAAGATAACCCCAAATGAGGTCACAGAAAGTCAGATATGACTAATCAACAACTCTCTTGATCCCTCTGTTTCTGTCTTTCTCTATATACACATACATATTTGTGTGTACGATGTATATATATATATATATATATATATATATATATACATATAAAATATACAATACATATATGTATGTATATAGTGTATATATATATATATATATATGAATATATATGCATCTATGTATTTCATTCAACAAACATTTTTAAGGGTCTACTGTGTGCCAGCTACTCTACTTGGTTCTAGGGATACAAAGATAAAAAACAAAACAGTCCCTGAAATTCAAGAGCCTACAACAGATAGACAAGAAGTGGCCACAAAATATGTACCAAACACAAGACACAATAGTCAATGACTATATTAATCTACTATTTGATAAATCCAAAGACTCCAACTTCTAGGATGAAAAATCACTATATTACAAAAACTGAGAAAACTGGAAAATAATATGGCAGAAACTAGGCATAGACCAATATCTCACAACCTATACCAAGATAAAGTCAAAATGGGTACACAATTTAGATATAATAGTTGGTACTATAAACAAACTATAGGAGAGTAAGGAATAGTTTACCTGTCAGACCTATGGAGAAGGGAAGAAAATATGACCAAACAAGAGATAGAGAACATTATGAAATGCAAAATGGGTGATTTTGATTACATTAAATTAAAAAGTCTTTGCACAAACAAAGCCAGTGCAACCAAGATTAGAAGGGAAGTAGAAAGCTGGGAAACACTTTTTACAGTCAGTGTCTCTGATAAAGGCCTCCTTTCTAAAATAGAGAACTGAGTCAAATTTATAAGAATGCAAGTCACTCCTCAACTGAAAAATGGTCAAATGACATGAACAGGCAGTTTTCAGAGGAAGAAATTAAAGCTATCTATATTTATAAGAAAAAATGCTCTAAATCACGATTGATGAGAGAAATGCAAACCAAAACAACTCTGAGTAGCACATCACACCTATCAGATTGACTACCATGACAAAACAGGAAAATGATAAATGTTGGAGAAGATGTGGGAAAATTGGACCACTAATTCATTGTTAGTGGAGCTGTGAGCTGATCCAACCATTCTGGAGAGCAATTTGAACTATGCCCAAAGGGCTATAAAACTCTGCATACCCTTTGCCCCAGTAATACTATTTCTAGGTCCGTATCTCAAAGAGATCATAAAAACAGTAAAAGGACCCACATGTACAAAAATATTTATAGCAGTTGTTGTATGGTGGCCAAGAATTAGAAACTGATATGTCCATCAATTGGGGAATGGCTGAACAAGTTGTGGTATATGAATGTAATGGAATCCTACTGTGCTATAAGCAATGATGTCAAGTGGACTTCAGAAAAACCTGGAAAGACTTATATGAACTGATGCTGAGTGAAATGAGCAGAACCAGAAGAAGACTGTACACAGTAACAGCCACACTGTGCAGTAACTGACTTTGATAGACTTAGGACTTCTCAGCAATGCAAGGATCTAAGGCAGTTCCAAAAGACTCATGATAGAAAATGGCATCCACATCCAGAGAAAGAACTTTGGAGTCTGAATGCAGGTGGAAGACTATTTGCTCTCCTTTTCTTTTGTTGTTTTGTTTCTTCTTTCTTGCAGTTGCTCCCTTTAGTTCTAATTCTTC
>JAQQSK010017661.1:0-10053 GCA_028658325.1 Potorous gilbertii | reverse complement strand
ACAGAAAAAAAAAGAACATATGTATAAAAATATTCAAGAATCATTATTTATAATTTTAAAAAACTGGCAACAAAATATATGTCTGATGATTGAGGGAATAATAAAAATAATTGGACAAAAATTGACATATATATACATAAGTGTAAGTGTATATAACTGAAATGAAATAGAAAATAAGAAGTAGTCAGATACAATCTGTAAGTGTATATAACTGAAATGAAATAGAAAATAAGAAGTAGTCAGATACAATCTGAGAAGACTTGTGTGAAGTGGTGGAGGGTGATGAAAGCAGAGCCAAAAGAACAAGATCCATATTGACTAGCAATGTAAATTCACCAAAGGACATGTATAAAGTGCTAAAATAAATGAGATAGCATGAGTTAAGTCTCACATGAAGTACATGTGCAAAGTGCTTTGCAAACCTTATAACACTATACAAGTGCTACCTGTTATCATCATTGTCATCACACAGTTGTCATCATCCTCAATATGGAGAGACAATGAACCCCCCGTTAAACATACTAAATAAATTAGTACCATAGCACAAAAGCTAAAAGATACATTCCTCAATTCTTTTAATAATGTAATGTCTCCAAGGAACACTCTGTTTAAGGTATGTTCACATATATATGTACAGATACATAGTAGCAATATATAAAGAAAATAGATGAGGGAAGTAAAGCAAAAATTTTCTAATTAGAAATGGGTAGCATGACAAGATTCAATAGGGCTAAGATGTTGATTAGAAAATTCTTTGCCTCCATCTCAGTTTTATTTTTTAAAACCTTTCTTATCCCTTTGGGCATTGATTTGCTTCCCTTTCCTTCCTTTCCACATTTTTCTACTCTTTCCTCCTCCAAGGAAAGTACTGTTTGCGGTTTTTATACCTTATATGAATGAGATTGATATCTGTTACCACTCTTAGGTATCTACAGTGATACCTAAGAAAAGCTTTGCCCCTTTCTTTTTCTGTGGAAACCAGAGGTTTTTTAATTAAATAATTTTATTGATTCATTTTCTTTTTTTAATCACTTAAATTCCCCCCAGCTCCTCTCTATTTTCCTTTTGAGAAAACTATCCCTTATAACAAAGATTTCAAAAAATAAAAAAAAAGGAAAAAGAAAAAAAAACTGATCAGCACATTAAAAAAAAAAAATCTGACAATATATGCAATGTTCCACACTGTGAATATCTACTTCGGCAAGGAAGTAAAGGGAGGTGTTTTCTGTTATATCTTCTTTGGAATAATAATTTTGTAATACTCATCTGCATTTGTTTTGTACTTGTTATTTATATTTGCATTGCTGTACTCATTTTATATAGTTTTCTTAGCTTGGATTACTTCACTTTGTATTAGTTCATATAAGTTTTCCTCTACTTCTTTGTTTTCATTATACTGTTTCTCATCACATGGTAATATTTCATTATATTCACCAACTGCCGACCAATTGTCATACATGTGGCAGGGAATTCAATCAGTGAAGCAGTATGACTCTGTTCATGCTTCTCTTGGGTCCTGATATTTGAGATCAAATTTTTTATTTATTTAATTCTGGTCATCTTATAAAAGCTTGAAATGCTTCTATTTAGTTGAATGACGTCTTTTTTTGCCTTGATGTATTATGCTTAATTTTGCTGGGCAAATGATTCTTGTTTGCATTCCCAGCTCCATTGTCTTCTGGAATATCATGTTCCATGATCTCTGATCTTGTAATGTGGCAGCTGCTAAATCTTGTGCAATCCAGATTGTGGCTCCCTGATATTTGAATTGTTTCTTTCTGGCCACTTGCAGTATTTTTCCTTGACCTGATAGTTCTGAAATTTGGCCATAATGATCCTTGGATCTTTTATTTTGTGAACTCTTTCCTGAAGTGATTGCTAGACTCTTTCAATATCTATTTTGCCCTCTGGTTCCAGGATATTAGGACAGTTTTCCTTAATAATTTTTTGAAAGATATTGTCCAGATCCTCCTTTTGATTATGGCTTTGGGGTAGTCCAATGATTCTGATGTTGTCTCTTCTGAATCTATTTTCCAGGTCAGTTGTTTTTTTTCCCATGAATTATTTTACATTTTTTTTCATTTTTTATACTTTGTTTGGTTGATCTTTCATGTCTCATAGACTCATTAGCTTCTGCCTGCCCCTTTTCAGCTTTTAAGTTGTTATTTTTCTGAGTTAACTTTTGTTCTTTTCCATTTGTCCAGTTGGACTCTTTAAGAAGTTGTTTTCTTCAGTGGATTTAGGTTTCTCTTTTCCATCTGGCCACTTCTACTTTTTAAGCAGTTATTTTCTTTTTCCATTCTATTGAGATTTTTTTGCATAATTCTCTTGAATCATTCTCATTCTTTCCCCCATTTTTCTTCTGTCTCTCTTATGTGATTTTTAAGCTCCTTTTTGAGCTCTTCCTTGATTTCTTTCTGGGCTTGAGATCACTTCCCATTTTTTCTTTGGGTTTTTGCTCATAGGTGCTTTGACATCCTCTTCTGAGTTTGTGTCTTGATCTTTCCTGTCACCATAGTAACTTTTAATGATCTTATTCTTTTTTTGTTGGTTTTTACTTATCTTTTTGAGAGCCTTTTACCTTTCTCTGCTTCTGGAGTGAAGGGGACACTGTCTCAGTCTTCTTGTGCCAGTGATCACATGTCTAGGTTATGTAGCTTGTGCTGTGTTGATTTTGCCCTGAGGCCCATAGAGGACTCTTATTTTGGGGGCTGTTGAGGGGATTCTGGGGGTGGCTAGTACTGTTGGAGACCTTAGAGGACTGACAGTTTACCTGGTACTGAGCTGTTGTCCTAGTCATGGTATCCAGTGTGTGATAAGGCCTGTGGGGGTTTCTGCATGGTTACATTGAAGCACATGGAGGTCCAGCAAGCAGCTGAGGGACATCTGCCCTTCTAGGGCTACACTGAAACAGCACATGGCAATCCTATGAGCTGGAGTCTGCCAGTTCACCTGGTTACATAAAGATATGTGGGTGGTCCTGACATTGGCATTTACCTGTTCCACCACACTGGGACTCAGGATTTTCTGCTTGTTTATTGACATGGGGCTTGCTGCTGACTTTCTGGGATATTTCGTGTCCTGGAATGCACTCTCCTTTTACCTGAATGAGACAGACTTTTCTTGATGATGCTCCAAGTCTTCCAGGCTAAAAGACTGCCCCCTTCTTTTTACTTTGGCTCTGCTGTTCTAGGATTTGTTCTAGGGTGCTATTTTATGGTTGTTTAGATGTGAGTATGGGAGAACTACAGCAATTTACTGCTTAGACTATGATTTTGGCTTCCAGAAGTAAGTTTTACCCATTTTGAAAAGGGATTTCAGATTGCTTCAGTCTCCTAAAATTATACCTCAGTCTACATGGCTTGTGTTAATGTCACTGGAATATTAAAAAGAATTGGCATTTAAATCTAAAGTAACCAACATGTGCCACTATCTAGCAGTAATTTATAGACTAGGGTAGGGAGTGAAACTAAGTATGAGGGAAAAATCACTTGCTTACTCTTCTCTGAGGTGAGAAATGGAACTCACTATTCTTTCCAACTGTACCCATATCCTCATCCGGGGTAGCTCCATTTCATGAATTTCTATAGGTCCGCACACAGCCCTTGCTCCCACCTGGACTTCAGGGACTAGAGATTTTCACAGGGTGATTTCCCACTGAGAATTGACCTATGATGATTACAGCAAAGAGATCATTTCATCTATGAAGTAAAGAAAAGCCCCAGATCTAGTTCAAACTTTGGTCATTGGGAAGATAATCAAGGGTTATTAATAAAATCACAAACATGAGGTTTTCAGCATACCTTTAGCTAGAAAAGCCTCCAGCAAGTTATCCTAGCATTTTGAGCAAAATTGTTAATTTATGATCTTGTAAAAGTCCCTTGTATTCAAGGTACTCACTGTGGGTGTTTAGTCATTCAGTTGTGTTTGACTTTGTGACCTCATGGACCATAGTGTGCCAATATTGTCCACAGCGTTTTCTTGGCAAAGATACTAGTGTGGCTTGATACTTCCTTCTCCAGTAGGTTGAGACAAATGCAAGTTAAGTGACTTTCCCAGGGTCAAAGAGCTAGTAAGTATCTGAGGCTGCATTTGAATTTAGGTCTTCCTGATTTCCAGGCCCAGCACTCTATCCACTGGGCTACCTACCTGCCTCCAACATAGTCACTGGTATGCCCCATTTTCCTTTTTCTCGGATAGAAGTAAATAAATACAGTAAAAGATATTAATAGTTGACAATTTTATGTGAAACAAAAGCATGTTAAAGAAATGACTTAAAGGAATTTTGAGGAAATTACACAAGGGCACATGTTGCATACAGGAATCGAGAAGGGTGAATTGGAGAGAAGAAAACATTTTTGGAGCTTTACTCAGTTTTTAAAGTGATAGTTGTTTCTCTGCTTCAGTCTGAGTTATTATCTCCATTAAGAGAGAGCTAACAGGGAACACACACTGCAAGATACCTGATAGTCACTGGTATTCTGTCCCTCTCCCTATCTCCAGTTCTGCTTGGCCATAGTCTCCTACTGAGGAAGAAGTAAAAGACATTCCTCTCGGTAGTCCTTCCTCCCGGTCTGTCTTTTCTGAGAGACTAATTTTCAAGTACCTGCATGTTGTCCCTTGAAATTACAAATTGTAATTTCCAGTGAGGATTGTCCATGAGGGACAATCCAAGACCCATCTGAAAAAGACATATCTTCTTACAACTGAATGCCTTGTAACATTAGAGAAATATTTCTCTAAAACTAACTAGCTATGAGACCACCAGACAGCTGTTTGAAGTCTCCAAAGCTATTTTTCTCATATAAAATACTTGTACTACCTATGTCATGAAGTAATTTTGAGAAAAGTTCTTTGAAAATGCCAAATTGTTATTTGAGTAAAAGATGTTATTTTTGTTACCTTTTTTTCCAACTGCATCGAGACCAATTTAAGTTGAGTGTAATAAAGAGACTAAAAATTCTTTGGAGACTTCTGTTGCTACTTGTGCAACTGGAGAAATTTTTCTCTGAAGATGTACTTAGAGTGCAGCTGTGCATTACTGTGAACAGAATGAGATTCTACTATCTCTGGGTGAGAAAATGGAGCTTTTTAAAATGTAAAAGAATCTTTCATCTGTGGGGGACATGACATAGATTATATAAAATTTTTAAAAACACTGAATTTCTTTGCACTCACAAATTTCTATTAATTCTGCCTGTCAATGTCATAGATGACTGACGAGTAATGAACTCTGGATTCGTTCTGGATTAAAAGAAAATATATTTAGTCCAGACTGTCTGTCACCTTAAAATATAATAGACAGTACTTTTCAGTTACCCATAGTCTAAGTGAAATGAGTTATGGTTGAAATAGCACTGGACAAGGTATCACAAGACCAGGATTCTGGGCCTAGTTTAACCATTACTCACTTTGTGACTTGATACAAGTCACCTGACCTCTTCTGCTTCCAGTTCCCTCATCTGAGAGTTGAATGAATTAAGGGATCTCAACTGTCCCATCTAGTGCCATGGATGATTCTTTGAAATTTCTGACCTAAGATTTCTTATCTTCTACAAGTGTACTGTCCTTTAAGAGAGCACAACTTTTATTCAGACTTTTTTCCCTCTACTAAATTGCTTATCTGCAAATTTGCCTTTGACTTTGTCATTTTGAGTTTTGCACATTTGAGTTTATTGTCTTCAGAGGATAATGAAGCTGTATTCATTCCTCAATACTGACTATTCAAAATCAGAATCATCTCCCACAAACTGAAAGTAATAGAAGGAATTCTTTATGTTGTTAGATTTCATATTTATTCCTTCTTGCTACTTATTTTGCATGTGTACTTAAATTGCAAATCAAAAGGATGTCTTTTTGCAAATGCTGGCACTTGCAACTTGTCATGCAAATCAAGGAAGGTTCTTGGGGGTTTCTAGAATGGCTACCAGTTCCAAAATGCTTTAGATCCAAATATCTATTAATTGACCACATTGATCTCTTTTTTGAGAATAAAGGGTTGTACAAATATTAGCAAAACAACTTCTTTGCTGGTGAAGGCAGAATGTTGACCAGGACTTTGCTTGCTCTACTTGACCATATGATAAATGTTTTTAATCCTACATATATCTGGGTGACATTTCAAGCCACATCTCCTTAATGAAGCACCCCTCCCCCCAATTATTCTGTCTCAAATGGCCATCTAACTTCTCTTAACTCTTACAGCATTGATGGAGTGCACCAAACTTTATATAACAGCCTGAATTGTTTTCTAATCCACATGTATTAGTTTTTAATTTGCTTGAAAGGTATCTGAAGGCAGGGACTTTGCTGATATTTCTTTTTCATCTCCACTTGAAAGCTATCATAATGTCAGATACAGACTAAACATAATTCTACCATAGCCATTGCTTGACTAACTATCTATGTTACCTACTATATAATTCATTTTTTTTTGAAGCTTTGACCTGCAGTTCATTTGTGTGATAGCTCTAATTGGAGAAGACATAACTGAATGTATACTGTACCATTCATTCTCCAAAGGATATGAACAGTTTTCAAAAGAAGAATCATAATCTATAAACAGTCATATGAAAACATATTCCAGATCACTAAAAATGAGAGAAATATGCACATTATAGTAATGATAAAATCTTACTTCAAAATCTACAAATTAACAATGACCAAAAAAAATGAAGCTATGTTGGAGGAGTTGGAAGGAGATAGGAACGCTAACATTGTTGGTTGAACAATTCTGGAAAATAATTTGGAATTATGTAAGAAAAGTGAGAAATTGTTCAGAGACTCTGACCCAGCAATTCCATTACTAGAAATATATCCTAAGGAGATCATAGGCAGAAAAAATATGTCTAATATATAAAACAATTAGCATGAATGTCCAATGATTGGGGAATGGCTAAACAAAATTTATATATAAATGTAATCGAATATTAGTCAATAAGAAATGAATTCATAGAAATATGGAAATACTTGCATTAAGTGATACAGATAATAAAAAGCAGAAACAAGCCGTAATGGCTCCAACAAGATAGCTAATAGGAAACTGAACCCTGATTAATTTTTAAAGACTAATGATAACAGATAATATAAATTTTTACCCTGGGAAGGCAGATAGGAGACTATAAGAACAAAATATTGTATACATTTTCAGATACAGCTCCAATCCAGTCAAAAGAATCACTAACATCACTGATAGTTATTGCATTTCTGTTTACAAAATCTCCTCAGTTGGCATATTAAAACCTATGTTTCTGTTTAATATTTAGGTGTAATATTAGATAATGATGGATAAAGAAACTGTATATATTTTCAAAGTTTTTCTCAAGCATTCTATTTTATAGCAGGGAAAAGAAATGGCTTTGGATTTTGAGGAAAATGTGCTTCTAATCCAAAACCACTTACCTATAATAAAAAGGTTTTTTGATTGTATTTGCAAAGATCTTAGCTCCAAAACGTTCCAAGTTCTTCACTTATGGGCAGCAATAGGCAAATAGAAATCAAGACAAAGCTATATTTTTCAACACCAAAGAGGTATGCCATGAATAAACATGTCATGGAGAAGAAGGGTTAAGAGCTAGCTGCTGAGTAGTCTAAAAAGAGTTATACCTTGTGAAAGAGGGAGACATCTGTTATCATGGGAATTCAAAAGGATGATGAGCAGAGGTTGAACCACTTTATAAGAATCTCAAAAGCAAAAGAGATGAGCAAATGGACTAGGTTGTATTGGGATTTATTATTCTCAGACTATATCAATACAGGGCAAGTGAAGTGAAAAGCTAAAACGTTTATTATAAAAATAAGACAATAAAAAACCAGTACATTGTTTACTTGTATATATTAGGTGAATTTATTTTTATATGAATTTCTTGTATAGCTCATTAGGTACTCTCTTGAAACATGTGGGGACCCTAGGAGAGAAAATCCCAGGTTCAGGGTACTTAAGATCTTGCAACCACATTTCAAAACAGTGATGTGGAAATCACCATCCTTTGAATTTTACAAACTACAACTATGTGATCATATGAGGTCAGCTCTCCATCCTATAATTTATAAAATAGCTAATTCTAAGAGTTAATCAATGTTCGCTGGTCATTGTTCGCATCTGCTACCAACTCTAATTTGTTTCCCTATTCATTCCAAATCAACTGTACTGGCATGTTCTAGGATATAGAAAATGGATTCCTGATTAAGTATTTACTTTTGCTCAGTTATACAAGTTTCCTTGACAATGAAAGTTACTGGACATTAACTTGTGTTGCCAAGTGAATTCCATCGTATCATAAATATAGAGTTGGAAGAGATCCAACTGCCTCATTTGACTTAGGAGAAAACAGGAACCCTCAGAAGTTAAGTGACTGGCCCAGGCTAAGTAAGTTGAACACCTGAAGATGGATTAAAATGTAGGTCCTCTGATTACAGAGACACAGCTCTTTCCTCTGTGTCATACTGCTTTACCTTGTACCATGAGCCATTTTTTGAGGAATCTCTTTTTCTAGAGAGATTGAAATAGATTTTTCACTATCATAAAATTCTTGGGTATATTTCTACAAAGAAGAAATAGGGTGGATTAGACCTGATCGGATCCAACAGGATTTGGTCTCTTGCCAGATTGGTAATGAGCAGGTTAGCATTTTCACCATTTATAAGTTATTAGACCCACAGCAAATGAGGAAGGGAAATCTGAATCATAGACAGGGGACTCACTGACTGTAATAATCCCCTTACTTGAGTTACTCTAGTTGAGGGATTAAGAAAGTAACTCTCTATTGATCCTTACATAGCATTAATTGACTAAAACTCAATCTCCTATTTACCATGTTGCAGATTGTCAATGTATTGAACAACTCCAATTCAGGTTAATTTCAACTATGTGATTTTATCAAACCAACCAAGAAGTCTTTAGATTGTTCTCTTAATTTCATTATTCAAGAATATACATGTCAAAATTTCTAGATCCAATGGTATGAGGCAAGTATGTTTAATACTTTTAATATTTGTTTTTCTAGGTCTTTTACATCCTCTTAGTTTTTAAGAACAAGTAATTTATTCTGTCAAAGGGAAAGCAACTATTCAAGTTTTCATTAAAAGACTTTATTTCAAAGTAACCCAGATACAAGAGGATGTTTTACACAATAAGACAGTCATTCTGGTCTAATATAATTTTAAATGGTTTGTGAAAGTGGGACGAGCATGCACACTCTTTTTATACTCTGTTATATAAAGAAATCCTTTCTGACTGAAAGAAAGCCAGAGAGAACATCATTTGAGGGAAAAAATAGATTTTTCTGATTAGTCTGCCCTAATGATTTTGGCTTTTTTCCTCCTTTCAGTACATACTTTTTAGCATTCATTTTGCTAGGAAAGAAAATAACCAGACCTTCTATTTCTTTTTCAGTTGAAAGCTTCCTGCTGTCCTCCCCCCCTTTTTTAATACCCTTATTCTCAATGGACATGAAGAAATATTAAAATAGATTTGATTATTCAGTATCACTTGAATAAGTCTTGTCTTCAAATTAAAAACATGCAGAACCATTCAGAGGAGTTGTTAAATACAATCTGTAAATTTTAAATTCCTTAGATGATAATACATTAGTTAAAAAAAATAACGCAGTTTCTATTATGAAAACAAATTTAAGTAATTTTAAGTAATTAATTAAATTTAAATAATTCCACTTTTCTATTTCACTTTTAAAATCCCAGCCTATGACTTCCCTCAAGAATTGCCCTAAGTGAACATAACAGGAAGATATTCTTTCATAGGGAGTGGGATATGACCTATAATCTCTACACTTTCAGTGCTCACTAAAATCCAGCCTAAAGATGTTATCTTATTTCTCTTTGAAAGTCTATATTTTATTTAAGGATTTCTTTATACACTGAAATATCTATAGCCACAATCTTACACTAAAGTGTGAATGACAGTCCCATAACTATTCAAGAAGTATCTGTTTGTTCAACAACAAGGGAAGTTGTTGTTTTTCTGGGACAATCAAGAGGCACCATACTCACTCCACCTCTGGGCATGGTCCAGCTAGGGGAGGGGAAAAGAAAAAG
>JAQQSK010017660.1:0-10053 GCA_028658325.1 Potorous gilbertii | reverse complement strand
AAGGGATGATAGCTATAAAAAATAAAATTAAGAGGTGAGAGAGGAAAATATTGGGAAGAGAAAGGGAGAAATGGAATGGGGCAAATTATCTCTCATATTAGAGGCAAGAAAAAACTTTTTCAACAGAGGGGAATAAAGGAGAGGTGAGAGGGAAAAGGTGAAGCTTACTCTCATCATATTTCACTTAAGGACACAATAACATGCACACTCAATTTGGTATGAAAATCTATCTTACACTACAGGAAAGTAGGGGAGAAGGGGATAAGTGGGGTGGACGGGATGATAGAACGAAGGGCAAATGGGAGGAGAGAGTAATTAAAAATAAACACTTTTGGGGAAGAACAAAGTCAAAAGAGAATAGAATAAATGGGGAGCAGGATAGGATGGAGGGAAATGTAGTTAGTGTTACCCAATATGACTATTATGGAAGTCTTTTGCAAAACTACACATATATAGCCTATATTGAATTGCCTACCTTCACAGTGGGGATGATTGGAAAGGGAGGAAGGGAGAGAAGTTGGCACTCAAAGTTCTGAAATGAATGTTGGAAATTGTTTTTGCATGCGACTTGGTAATAAGAAACACAGGTAATGGGGTTTAGAAATCTATCTTGCCCTACCAGAAAAGAGAGAAGATAGGGATAAGAGAAGGGAGGGATGTGATAGAAGGGAGGGCAGGTTGGGGGAAAGGGTAATCAGAATGCATGGTGTTTTGGAGTCGGGGAGGGGAGAAATGGGTAGAAAATTTGGAACTCAAAATTTTGTGGAAATGAATATTGCAAACTAACAATAAATAAACATAAAAAAGATGAAAAAAAATTTTAAAAAATATTTTGCCTATGTTAATTCAGTGAGAGTGTGCTGGAGTCAGGTCATTCAGGTCCCAGAACTGACTGTTAAATTTTCAACAAGAGCATCTATACCTTGGAAATTGGCAATTGCTACAAATTAGGGCTTGATTTCTGGTTTTGTTGATTGTCTAGATTTAAGAAAATGGTGGAGAAAAATATCAATAACACAGATTAAGCTTAAAAGGATGTCATGAATTTTTAGAAAGCCAAAACACTGATGATCTCCCAACACCAAAAAAAAAAAAAAGTGCACATGCTCTGTGTTCCTATCAATTTCGATGCCTCCTTTCAGGCTAGATATCCGATATGAAATATCTCTGCTTTATCATTAATAAAGTAGATTACCCTAAGTCACTCCTGTCTGTAATGCACTCTTCTCTCATTTTAGCTTCTTCCACTCCTAGACTCCCTCAGGTATCTAAGTGGCACAGCAACAGATAGAGCACTATACCTAGGTCAGAAATGAGTCAGTGAGTTCCAATCTATCCTCCAACACTTACTAGCTGTGTGATCCTCAATCTGCGTGCTTTCCATTCCTCCACTATAAAACATAGATGACAATACCACCTACCTCCTCAGTCTATTGTGAGAATCAAATGAAGGAATAATTTGTATAGTATTCAGCACATAATAGCACTAATTAATGTTTGTTTCCTTCCTTCCTTCTCTTCAAAGAAGAATTCAAGTAACACTTCCTACAACAGGCTTTTTCCATTCTCCATCAATTTCTAATCTTTCTCTTCTCTTAAATTACCTTAATATAATTTTGTATATACTTTGTATTTACTTATTTGCATCTCTGTTGTATTTCTCCAGTCAGATGTAAGCTCCTTAAGAGCAAAAAATGTTCTGCTTTTGTCATTGTATGCCTGGTGCCTAGCATGCCTCATTACAGATAGCAACTACTTGGATTTTTTTTTATTTAATTTGTACTTGTTTATATTTGTTTTACCTAGATAGTTCCTTTAAACTATTTTTGAAATATTTTGTTGATCAGTGGATTACTCAACTTACTTTGTTATGTTTATGGTAATGGATCATTTATTCAACATCCATTATCCTTCCCACTGCCCTCCATATCCGAAACTGAGGTAAGAAACAAAGCAAAGAAAAGTTAATTTGGAACTTCAGTTTTGCAGTTTAGCTCCATTTTCTTTCCCTACTAATTTCTTACACAAATAATCTCCTCTTCTACCAGTAGAACTGGAGTAGGAAAGAAAAACACCTCATATATGTTCTCTAGGGGGCAGCTAGGTGGTGCAGTGAATAGGGTGCCAGGCTTGGAGCCAGGAAGACTCATCTTTCTGATTTCAAATCTGGTGTCAGACATTTACCAGCTGTGTGAGTCTGAGCAAGTCATTTAACCCTGTTTGCCTCAGTTTATGTATCTGTAAAGTGAACTGGAGAAAGAAATGGCAAACCACTCCAATATCTTTGCCAAGGAAATCCCACATGGAGTCACAAGAGTCTGATACAATGGAAACAACTGAAAACAATGTGTTCCCTAATTCATTTCCACAACATAAGGAATAATTGTGGTATAATGGAATGAGTACTACACTGAGTTAGAAGACATAGTGTCTAATCCTGATTCTGACATTAGCCATGTGACCTTAGAGGAGTCATCTGTCTGAAATTCAGTTGCTTCATCTTTTTTTTGAAAATAAAAAAAAAATACTTGTCCTTTCAACCCTATGGGGTTTCTAGGAAGATTTAGTGAGATCATAAAATATTATAAAATTTTAATTATGCTTTAAAATTGAAATTGCCACTAATATTTTCTCCTATTTTACAATCCAGATGCTTTGCCAAAGTAGATTCTATCTGGTAGAATCTAGTTCTCTCTCTAATCATTAGTAAATTCATTAGACCACAAAACTTCTTTTTATACTGACAGTATAGAGTGCAAATGCAAATTTTGCTGAATGACTTCAAACATACTTAGTTTGGGGATATAAATAAAGCCATCTGTTCTCATTCTGAAGGCTGTGGATACCTAGGCTAAATTTCTGAATCAAGTTAAGCCCTTTCACAAGGAGGGCTAAAAACTTGAAAAGATATCTATTTATCTGAGTTGCTACTTGTAATTTGCCTTACAGAATAGGGGCTAACTAAAAGATTTCCAGAATTTATTCCCATCTTAGAAACACATAATTTTAAAGCTGAGAGGAACTTTTGAAATTAACTGGTACAATTTCCATGTGTATATATGTATGTATGTGAGTGTGTGCGTATACATATTTGTATTCACATATGTGCATTAAATTGCTGCCTTCCTCCCAAAAAGAGATTATTTTTAACTATACCAATTTCAGTTGACTTTTCTCTAAATGTCTAAAGTAAATATTTTCCCCTTCTTCAAATAGTTAAATTTTTTTACAATTTATATATGGGTACTAAGGATGAGTTATAGTGTTATAGTGGCATGACAGACCATGATGTTTCTGGATCAGGTATATTTTGCACCCTGACATATCTTACTGCATTCACAGTTCTAAGAGAAATTAGGCATTTTGTAGTGTAATTTTTGACTTCCAAAAGAAGAAAACTGCAATTGAATAAAAATAAACCTCTGTTACTTCAACTTCTTACATCCAACTTGAAGATACTTCTTTTCCTATCTCATCTCAGATAATGAAGGAGCACTCAACCCACTGGTGTCTTCTCTTTGTTGGGGTCCAGATAAGGTATTCAAAGCAGGGCTCTTTGTGGGGTTGTCAGAGACAAAGTATCTGAATTATTGGTAGGCTATAAAGGAGAAAGAGTAAGAGATACTGATTTCTTCCTCTGTCCATTGAAATCACTTCTGGCAACTGATTAACAAGATTGGCTCTGAGCAAAGGATGCCACAAAGCCACTGTGTCATTAACTTGTAAAATTTTCACTTTGCCTTCACATCTATTCACTGTTGGATAATTGGCAGATGCGTCCAATTTGCTGATAGAAGTGCTTCTCCATATATCAGCACAGTTCAGACCCTGGCACAGATAACAGGTTAGTGGGGGTGGATTAGCAGGGTACTCATTGGAAAATAAATCAGCTGCAATCCTGAAGGAGGTTTCTGAAAAGAGAGAAGCAGAAATTATGCGTACTATATATATGTCAATTATCATACCTTATCCTTGTAGAGTCCTTTAGTACACACGGCACTTTCAGATTTGTAACCTTGTTTGGTCCTCACTACGATTCTAACTGTTAGAGCAGATATTGATAGATGAAGAGACTGAGGATCACAGTGATTCGTCAGAAGTTACACAATAGGCAAAAGGGGAAATACTTGTGCTCAGGTCTTAAAACTCTTAAGTTCAAAGGGCTTTTCATTTTTTGCCCTTTTTCTCTACTCATTAAATGAATGAATTATGAAGTTAACAAAATATGCAAACATAATTAAAATTGTATATTGTCACATTTGGAGTAAATTAACCCATCCTTTTCCAAGGTCTTAGTATCTCAGGATAGAAACGCACTTATATTATGAATTGAAATTTTGTGAAGAGTAAGCGTCACTCTTAAAGAAAATAACTTAAGTACTTCCCCACTACTATAAATGTATTTAAAATATTTAAAGAATTTTGAGTCCTAGAGGAACCAAACTATGTGGTTTGGTTTATGGTGTCTAACAGAGTACTCAATTCAATATTTAGTAAATGATTTTTTTTTAATGACATGATCATATGCATCTAAGAAAGGACCTAGAAGATGTTGGAGTAAAAGCTGGGACTTCCCTGACCTCTGCCCCACATCGCTCCAAATCCCTGTAAAAATTACTCTAAACAAATTCTAGAGCTACAGAACCCACAAAATGACAGAGTGAAACAAATCTCCAGCCCAAGACAGTCTGGAGATGTAACAGGAAGAGCCTATTGCACCACGCTGGAAGCAGAGCACAGTCTGGCATGAAACACACCAACACAGACAGGGACTGAGCAGACCGCAGGGGACTAAATCATTGGCAACTGTGGAGGTTTCAAATTTCTAGCCCACAAACACCAAAGATAGCATTAAAGGTAAGGGGGAAAACGCCGTCAGACCTGAGATGGGGAGGGGTATGGGCCAGTCACACCCCAGGGGAAAGGATGGTGGAGGTGGTGGCAGGAGAAAATTTGGAATTCAAAATCTTGTGGAAATGAATGTTGAAAATTAAAAATTAATGATTAATTAATTTATAAAATTCAAATAAAACAAAAAGAAAGGACTTAAGAAATCTTCCAATGTAACCTTCTCGCTTTAAAATGAAGCAGTCAAATTCCAAAGAAGTTTAAAGGCTTCCTTAAGGTCCAATGATGACTCCAAATCCAATGATCTTCCCCCTACACTATAAAATAGGACCCACATGTGATTGAACATAATGAAACTTTGTTCATTCAACTGGCTAAGTAAAAAGAAGAATGTTATTTACCAACTGACTACACAATTTTCTCATTTGAAATAACCCTTTAATAGAATGATGAGAAATGCATAATGTCAGGGAGAAATCTAGTAGTTGTTGGTCCTTTCTTTTCAAAGAGGATCAACGATATCTTGGGGTGATGTCTCGACTCATGCATGAATTGTATTAAATCGTATTTAAGTGAGGAAGTCAGTCATCAGTCTCGTTTGGTCTTCCAGAGTTGTCAGTCTAATAGTGAGACAAAAGACAGGATAGCTAGTGTTGACCTGATATGCAGCAGATGACGTTGGCATGACTGATATCTTACCAAGCTCTAAGCACCTGCTTCAGCCCCTTTCATGACCATTTGAATACATTGTTCTCATTCACCCATTCCACAAGGGAAAGCCTTCACATGCCTGGGGTAGACACCACACAAACTCATCAGTGAGTTTGAGGCCTATGTGCTAAACCAGATTGAGGGTAACAAATCTAATTCCAAGTTACCGTGCACTTGGGTAATTCTTTTCATTGCAAAATGACCTCCAGTATGGAATAACCTAATGAAAGGACTGCATCATTTTCGCAGAGGACCATGACATCAGGGAAATGATGACATGATTTGCAGTTGACTTTGATTTGAATAATTAAGGGTTGTTCAAGGTCACCAACCTCAAAAATCAAACTGAGAGTGGAAGACCTTCAGGGTTGCTGGTCAAAAGAGAAACTGTTACTATTGACATTCACTCTGAGTCAGGAGGGCCCAAAAGATACCCATTAAATAGAACTTGGGCAGGGATCTATAGTGGTCTAATCTATGAGCTCCAGAGTGAAATGAGTTTAAGGTTTTGTCTTTGAGAAAACGAAAGGAAAGAAGGAAGGAAAGGCAGAAAGAAGAAAAATAGAAGGAAGGAGGGTATCTAATCAGTAAATCCCAAGTTAACTAGGCACCTTCTAGCCATCAAAATTTACCTTCCTTTGGAGAGGGAGAAGGAGAGCTGAGTTACTTAACTGACTGGGTCCCCATTAGGGCACTTCAGACAACTCACAGGTTGTGTTTGCTCTTTGTCTTTCTTCTTCCCATTTTATTTTTTTTCATTAATTAATTTATTTATTTTTAGTTTTCAGCATTCGCCTCCACAAGGTTTTAAGTTCCAAATTTTCTCCCCAACTCTCCTCTCTGCCCACCCCAAGACAATATGAATTGCCTCTTCCCCATCTGCCCTACCTTCTATCACACCCCTCCCTTCTCATATCCCTTTCCCCTCTGCTTTCTTGTGGAGCAAGGGAGATTTCTATACCCCATTACATGTATGTCTTATTCCCCAGTTGCATATAAAAACAATTTTTAACATTAGTTCTTAAAACTTTGAGTTCCAACTTCTCTACCTTCCTCCCCATTCACCCCCAATGAGAAGGCAAGTAATTTGATATAGGTTTCACACGTGTAGTCATGCAAAATACTTCCGTGACAGTCATGCTATGAAAGACTAACTATATTAACCTCTGTCCTATCCCACCCCCCATTTATTCCATTCTCTCTTTTGACCTGATTCCTCCTCAAAAGTATTTACTTTTAGTTACTCCCTCCTCCCATTTGCTCTCCCTTCTGTCATTCCCACCTCTCCTAATCCATTCCCCCCTACTTTCCTGTAGTGTAAGGTAGATTTTCATACCAAATTGAGAGTGCATGTTATTCATTCCTTGAGCCAAATCCCATGAGTAAGGTTCACTCTTTCCTTTTCATATCTCCCCTCTTCCCTTTCATTGAAAATGATTTTTCTTGCTTCTTTTGTGTGAGAGATAACTTACCACATCCTATTTCTCCCTTTCTCTTCCTAATAGGTTCCTCTTTCACCCCTTAATTTTATTTTTTAAGATTTCATTCCTTCATGTTCAACTTACTCTGTGCCCTCTCTCTATATGTTTATAATACATCAAACTACCCTGGTACTGAGAAAAGTCTCAAGAGTTACAAATATCTTTTCATGTAGGAATGTAAACCATTCAAATTTAGTAAGTCCCTTATGATTTCTCTATCCTATTTACCTTTCCATGCTTCTCTTGATTCTTGTGTTTGAAAGTCAAAATTTCTATTCAACTCTGGTCTTTTGATCAAAAATGCTTGAAAGTACTCTATTTCATTGAATGACCAATTTTTCTCTGAAAATTTTTAAATTTTTCACCAGTTTTGCTGGTTGGGTGTTTCTTGCATTTAATCCTAGTTTTTTGACTTCTAGAATATCATATTCCAAGCCCTTCAATCCCTAAATGTAGAAAAGCTGCTAGATCTTGTGTAATCCTAACTGTGTTTCCATGATATTCATATTATTGTTTTCTGGCTGCTTACAATATTTTCTCCTTGACCTGGCAGCTCTGGAATTTGGCTACAATATTCCTAGGAGTTTTCCTTTTGGAATCTCTTTCAGGAGGTGATTGGTGTATTCCTTCAATATCTATTTCACCACTGGTTCTAGAATATCAGGGCAGCTTTCCTTGATAATTTCTTGAAAGATGATGTCTAAGATCTTTTTATGATCATGTCTGTCCAGTAGTCCAATAATTCTTAAATTTTCTTTCCTGGATCTAGTTCTCAAGTAAGAGATTCTCCAATGAGATATTACACATTCTCTGCTATTTTTTCATTCTTTTGATTTTGTTGTATAACTTCATGATTTTTCATAAAGTCATTAGCTTCCATCTGCTCCATTCTAATCTTTAAGGACTTATGTTCTTCAGTGAGCTTTTCGACCTCCTTTTCCATCTGGCCAATTCTGTTTTTAAGACATTCTTCTCCTCATTGGCTTTTTTTGATCTCTTTTTCCATTTGAGTTAGTCTTTTTTTTAAGGTATTATTTCCTTCAGCATTTTTCTGGGTTCCCTTTAGCAAACAGTTGACTTGTTTTTCATGATTGTCTTGGATCACTCTCATTTCTCTTCCCAATCCTTCTCAATGAAAATGAGCAGAAACCAAAGTTGAGGGTTATCTGAAGTTACTTCCTTCATGCCCTCTTCTTGCTACCACTTATAAACACTCATAACTTTTCACATTTCAAGTCCTTTGTTTGGAAAATGGTTTACTAAATTTTCCATTGTCTACAAGTTAAGCTAAGATATTTAAATCAGAAGTCTTTTCTTCTTCACTTCTCTTTAATTTTTAATTAAAAAATTATTTGAAAGAATTATTCTGTTCTTGATTACAAAATAGCAATTTCATTATTAACAACAACAACTACAATAATAGTCACAATAGCTAACATTTATAGGGCAGGTAGGTGGCATAGTGTATATAGCACTAGGCTGGGAGTCAGGAAGACTCATCTCCATGAGTTCAAATCTAGCTTCAGAAACTTATTAGCTGTGTGACTCTGAGCAAGTCACCTAATCCTGTCTCCCTCAGTTCTTCATCTATAAAATGAGCTGGAGAAGGAAATGACAAACCACTCCACTATTTTTGCCACAAAAATCCTAAATAGAGATCAGGAAGAGTTAGACATGACTGAACAACAACAATATGTTCCAGGCACTGTTGTGCTAAGTAAGCTCTTTACAATTACTGTCTCATCTGATCCTCACAGTAACGCAGGAGGTAGATACCGTTATCCTAATTTCACTGAGGCAAAGAGTTGCATAGAATAATATTGGCCTTCATTGATTTTTTTCCACCAAGGATAGAACAAGAAGGATTAAGGTTAGCAAAAAATGACCTTGCTGTCTCTAGACTGGTCTTAGATGATATCTTTTATGACATTTTCTGTCCATAAGATTATTTGGTCTGGCTTACAGTTTCATTGGTGTAAGGAACTCCTGCTGAGAAAGCTCTCTCTTCCAATAAAGATCAGTAGCTGCTCCGAAATGCATAACCTTAGAGAATTGCCTGGGGTCATAGAGAAGTTAAATGATTTGACTTGCCCAGAAACACACAGCATGTCAGAAGCAGGACTCTGAGGCCAGTCTTGCTGTTGACTACATTGTGATACTTCTTCACAGGCTATCATTAGGGAACAGTATATAATCTACAGTATAATCTATAATGTATATATCATACATACCTCCATTGCTCTTTAGGAGATGGATACTTTCTTTTCATCATTAGGAGGCAACTAGATGGCAGAGTGGGTGGAGAGCTGGGCTCACAGTCAAGAAGACCTGGTCAATAGTCAACAAACATTTATTAAGTGCCAGCCAGGCATGTGCTGAGCATTGCACACACATAACAAAAGACACAACAATTTGAAATCCAATGGGGGAGGACAGTGTACAAAAAGAAGAAGAAAAGGGGAAGGGATATTGCCAGAAGGTGTCTAGCCAGGAGCGTGAATTCCTGGGATCAAACTTTTAGAGCAGAAAATGTGAAATAAGATTAGCTGAAAAAGTCTGATCCTTCCAAAAAGGGAGGTTCTAGGAGGAATTTATTGATCCAGCCCTCCAACTGGAGGGAAGAGGCAATGAAGTATGCTCAAGAAAGGTTGACTATCAAAGCTCAATCAGTCTCCATGATTATGACATTTCACTTGATGAGCTTATCTCAGGGGAAGTATGATGTTAATGGAGTCAAAACCAAGCAGAGCAAGTGATGTAAAATGAAGACGGATTGAGTTAAAATCGAGCCCTAGTTTCTTACTAGAAGTGTGATGCTGGACAAATCACTTAACCTTTCCTTGCCTCAGTTACCTCAATGTAAAATGGGAATAATACTATATTTGTAAAGTGTTTAGCACAATGTGTGTCATATGGTAGGCACTTAACAAATGCCTGTTACCTTCCCTCCTCCCTAATCCCACCTCCTATTCATTAGAAATTGTGGTAAACCAGGATTTGCAGGCAGATGTCA
>JAQQSK010017659.1:0-10053 GCA_028658325.1 Potorous gilbertii | reverse complement strand
GAAAAGTTTTTACACTACCAAACCCAATGCAACCAAAATTCAGAGGGATGTAGCATATTGGGAAAGAATTTTTACAGCTAATCTCGGGGATAAAAGCCTCATTTCTAGAATATATAGAGAACTGAGTCAAACATACAACAATACAAGTCATTCCCCAATTGATAAATGGTCAAAGAATATGAACAGGCAATTTTCAGAGGAAGAAATTAAAATATCTACAATCATATGAAAAATGCTCTAAATCACTTTTGGTTAGAGAGATACAAATCAAAACAACTCTGAAGTACCACATCACACCTATCAGACTGGCAAACATGACAGAACAGGAAAATGATAAATGTTGGAGAGGATGTGGGAGAGTTGGAACACTAATTCATTGTTGGTAGAGCTGTGAGCTCATCCAACCATTCTGGAGAGCAATGTGGAACTATGCCCTAAGGGCTACAAAAGTGTGCATACCCTTTGACCCAGCAATAGCACTTCTAGGAATGTATCCCCAAGAGATCATAAAAATGGGAAAGGGTCCCACATGTACAAAAATATTTATAGTAACACTCTTTGTAGTGGCCCAAAACTGGAAATCAAGGGGATGCCCATCAACTGGGGAATGGCTGAATAAATTATGATATATGAATGTAATGGAATACTATTGCGCTATAAGAATGATGAACAAGAAGACTTCAGAGAGGCCTGGAAAGAATTCTGTTACCTGATGCTGAGCAAAAGGAGCAGAACCAGGAGAATTTTGTGCACAGCAACAACCACAGTGTGTGAGGGTTTTTTCTGGTAGTCTTGGAACTTCATAGCAATGCAAGGACTTAAAAAAAAAAAATTCCCAATGGTCTTCTAAGGCAAAATGCCCTCCACATCCAGAGAAAGCACTATGGAAGTCAATCGCAGAATGTAGCAGATCATTTTTTTGTGTGTGTATTATGTTTTGGTTTGTTATATGATTTCTCCCATTCATTTTAGTTCTTCTACACTGCATGACTACAGTGAAAATGTATTTAATGTATGTGTAGATCCTATATAGAATTGTATGCCATCTCGGGGAAAGAGGGGGAGGTGTGGGGTAAGTAGGGGAAAAACTAATCTAAGTTATATGGTAGTGATTGTAGAACACTAAAAATAAATAAAATTAATATAGTAAAAAGAATAGTTTCTATCACCAAATTTTTAGTACTGCTTAATGTTTTAAGATTACAGACTTACGATTTCTTCAGTGAAATGACATTAAAAATGCCTTATCATGGACCCTGGGACTTTTCATTTGCCTAGCAGCTGAAATCTTCCACATGTATTGTCTTGCCCATCAGAATGCGAACTCTGAGAACATGGACTGTCTTATTCTTCTCTCTGTATCACCAACACATAGCACAGAGCTTTGCATCTAGTAAATGCTTAATAAATACTTTATCTAATGAAGAGTGGAGTCATGATTCGAAGCCAGGTCTTCTGGCTTTATCCAGTGTTCTTTCTACTATATTATATTACCTCCTTATGTTTATATTGAGGATATTAAGGCAATATCCTTATCAACTAACATCTGGAAGCTAATTCATGGCATATAGGGTATTCCCTTTAAAATAACACTAAGCCTTTTGGGATACTTTATAAGTATTGTCCAAAAACTTTCTGTCTGGATCTCCTTTGTGCCATCATATTCCATACCTTAACAGATACTTTTAAAGCTCTGTATCTGCTTAAAAGTCATATCTAACGAAACCAGAAGCTCCCTGAGGGCTCAGAATATGCCATTTTCACCTCTGTATTTAGTGCCTTGTATATAGTCGATGGGTAACAAACAAATTGTCTTTGAAATGAACTAAATTCCTGTTAATATTATTATTCCTACTGATTAATTTGGTCTTAAACATAAACACAATATCGACATTAGTCAAAAGTTTTCATTACCATTTCCTGTGGCAGAAACTTCTTGACTATTACAGCTAATCAGAATATTTCCTTCTGTAGTGGGTAGTATTGCCATCATTCAAATGAAACTGTCCTCTCCAACATTACCTTTATTATCTTTTTCTTAATTGACAGATCGGATGGCCTTTTCTCAGTCTTCATCCTTCTTAACCTCTCTGCTGCATTTAAAACAATTCTTCAGTTTCAGATTGTTGAAAATGTTGAAAATTTTCCCTCCTCAATAGTCTGCACTCTCTGAATTTTGGTGACATTTAATTTCTGTCTTAGTCCTCATCCTACCTGACCACACCCTCTCAGTCTCCTTTGTTAGATCTCCATTAACTATTGACATTAATTCTTTTTTCTATATATAGTCTCATTTGGTGATCTCATCAGCTCCCATGAATTCACTAATAAACTCTATGAAAATGGTTCCCAGATCTATTTATCCAGCCCTAGACTTTCTTCTGAGCTCCATTCTCCTATCACCAATTGCCTACTGGACATTTAGAACCAGAAGTCCCACAAGGGTTCTCAAACTCAGAAAGTCCAAAACAACATCTTTTTTCCCAAACCCTTCTTTCTTTCAAGTTTTCCTATTTCTGTCAGTCGCCACCATCCTTCAGTGCGCTCTTCCATTCATTACTCTCCCTCACCCAAAATATATCCAAATGAGACAACATATATGAAGAACTCTGCAACCTTTAAAGTATTATATAATTATTAACTATTACTATCTTGATCATCAGAAATTATACCAAAAACCAAATACCACGTGCAAATCTAGCAGCCAACACATAATGAGATAAACCTAGAGGCACACTACACTGACACAATCCTGAGCACACAACATGCCATTGGGGCATGACACACCATGCCAACTATTGTCAGATGGGTCAAGTACAGTCTGGCACAGAAACAAAGACCTGGACTTGATGACCACAAGAGATTCCTTCCAGTTTTGAGATATGATGAAACAGCAAGCACTTAATAAATGATTGCTGAATTGCAATGAATTTTATTCTTTCCTTGTTGGCATCATTTTCATCTCAGAAACTCTGGGCTGCAAAGCACCTCAGAAAACTCTCTGGTCCAGTTTGCAACCTTCAGGTTAGTAACTATGCATCCACAGTTATCCTTTCCACATAGGGGTTAGGGGCACAGTACCCCTGGCATCTGGAAAATCTGAGTAAAATTTTTTGATTCTTCCTTTGTACCAGAGCAGGCTGAATTTTTTCTTTTTTCTTTTTTTTTTTTTATGGGGTGTTCACAGTACCTTATTGTAAAATTTGGTCACAGGCTCAGTGTCTTCTGCTGGCTTTGAATGTTGCCAGCAGTTTCAGCAAAACTCCCCCAAAATTCCCATTTAATTTTTTATGCCAGCAAGATGTGGAAGGAATAACTGTATTCTCATCTTAAGGATCTACAAGCATTCCCTACCACTATTCTCAATGTTGTGATGCACAGTAGCAGGAGTTTCCCTAAAGGGAAACATAAGTATATAGCAGACTTTTAGTATGTTAAAAATTTACATACTAAGTTATGTTGCAATGTGATCATGTCAGAATACTAGGTATATGTACTTCCTATACACCAAACCATCCAAACACAATGACCAAGGAACTAGCTTTTGACAAACCCACTACTGGAGATCCCAAGTCAATTTTCAGAAGGCTGAGTCACTCCTTCCAAAGCCAGAGTCCTCTCCTAGGTGGAGTCCCTAGGCTAATGTTTTCACCTTCCACTCAAAAGAAAAAATTACTTTGTGTTTATTTTGTTTACACTTATTTATGTACATGTTATCTCCCCTTAAAAGAATCTAAGTTCCTTGAGTCCAGGTTACGTTTCTATCCTGTCTTAGCATTTCCAGCATCAAACACAACAGCATTCGTTTCACGGTAGGCACTTGATCAAAGCTTGTAGTGGTAGGGGAAGTGTTTGTAGAAGTCTATCCCGAATTTCTTTCAATTTAGGAGAATCTTACTTGATACACTGGAGATGAGAAAAATTCAAAGGATGATCTCTAGGGGGAAACAGAACAGGAGCTAGAAGGATTTTTCTACATTCTGACACAAATGAATGGCATTATAAAGCTTTGCATATGACACACAAATGAATTGCATATTAGTTTTGAGTCAATAGCTCAGGTGCTTTTATGTAGGCCATGCAAATTATATGCAAATTAACCACAGCTCATTTTGGAGTCAATCACTCAGCCATTCTTTATAGGAGGGCTGCATAATGCTACACAGACATAGAACCATCTACCCAGCCTTGCTCCTCTAAAGGAAAGGATTAATAAATGAATACGGGGACCCATGGCTCTAGAGTTCAGTGAGACATGCTTGACTGCCCGATTAGATTCGTTCTGTTTAGTTATGCCCTGAAAGTAAATAATGATGCCAATCTCAGAAGGAACTTGAGCCCAAAGCCCACCTCTATATCTGGTGCCGCAATCAGCAATCCAGACTAAGGGATGGCAAATGCCTTAGAAGAAGGTATATGTTTCTCTTTCTTTCTAAAAGAAAATACACACAACTATTCCTAACCATTTGCAAACAACTCCAAAAAATCCCTTAAACCACATGCTCCCTAACGAATCCAATCATCACTGTCACCCCTGCCAGTGTCAGCTTGTATATGACAAATCATTTGCCATGGGAAAAGTGAGAAAGTCAGCAGGTTTGCAAAAGGTGGGTCCTGGCAGAGATGTACAAAACACTATGGGCAGCAGAAGGAAGCACTGAAGCCAAAGAGAAAACTGTTTGCGGCAAATTGTTTGGAAGCAAAATGTACACAGCTACCACTAAAAAATACTGACAGAACCTTGCACATAGTAGGGACTCAGTAAATATTACAAAAGGAAGGGAAGAGGAAAGAACCTCTGTGACTCAGCTCCCCAGAGTTCATTTATGTAGAGAGCAAGGAGGGCTTTGCAGACTGGAGCTCTCTCATCATGCTAATAGGAGATGAGTGACATTAGCAGGATTTTACAAACTATGAGGAAAAAGTACAAAGAATTTAAGCCACAAGGACAAGATTACACAGCATGTGGCAGAAAGGACAGGAAGGGGCAGAAAAGTCTTTTATTGTACACAGTCCCACCTGGTGTCCTGGCTTGTAGTACCCTCCTCCTCCTCCTTCTTCTCTCTCTCTCTCTCTCTCTCTTCTCTCTTTCTCTCTCTGTCACACACACACACACACACACACACACACACACACAATCTAACCTGTTCCAGAAATCTGAGCTGCATCCAGTCTTCCACCTCTGAAAAAAAGGAGATCCTGCCATCTGGTCAGAAAGACCCCAAACCAAGAGCACATATGCTAGGAATGGGAGGACAATAGATGTTTCTCTGGAAACAGGGGCTGGAATTGGGATTGCAGACACATCCCCATTACTTCCCCCTGAAGCCCCCACTCAGCTTCCTCAAGTTCCCCTATTTTAGAGAGTCACAACACACCAATGTTCAAAAAGCATGCAAGCTGGAGTCAAAAAATGATGAGAAACCTATCTCAGGGATGCCCTCTAGCGCATCCCTTCTGCAACAACAATGCTGCATCTAGCCAGCATCCTTCAGAAACCTCCACTTCCTATAGGGAAATGGATGGAAGGAGGGGACGACAGCAGCATCTGTCACTCAGAAAACAAATTCCACTCCAAGTCAAGCTCAACTTCTGAATTAGGCTGCAAAGCTAGAGAAAGGCTATCCTTCCAGACCTTTATTCACTGGGAAATCTCAGGGTAAAGACCAGAAATGAAATGGTAGAGAAATAGATAAAAGATTGATGAGAAAACATACAAAGGGAAGAGGAGAAAGATGGGAAAGGATGTGAAAGAAAAACAGAAGGAATAAATAAACTTAAGTGGATAAGGAAACAGAAGAAGACCAACAAGAGGACAAAAAGTCCAAAAAACAAAGGGAGAGTTGGTAGAGAGAAATAGAGAGAATGGATGAAAAGAGTAATAGTTCAAGGGAAAATCAAGTAATCATTTATAATTATATAACCAGAATAAACAGCCTTTCCAAGAGGTGGGAAGCAGAAGAGTTTACCTTCTAGGACTCAGCACCCATTTTCTCCTGAGTCCTCAATGCTCTAAGGTTTAAATAAATTTAAGTGGCTAAGGAAATGATAGAAAAGAGACCAATAAGATGACAGAAAAGGCAAAAAGCAAAGGGAGATTGGGTAGAGAGATATAGAAAGATGAATGAAAAGTGTAATAGCATAAGGGAGAAATGAGTAATAAGTAATAATAAAGAAACAGGTACACTCAAACAGACATTCCCAGAGGTGCAAAGGTGAAAAGTTTATTCTCTAAAACTCAGCAGCCATTTTCTCCTGGGTCCTCAATGCTAGCCTCATTTCCCTCCCTTTTTCCCATAGTGCCCATATGCACATGGGGTATGGAGGGACAGATGCTGGGGCAAAGGAGGGAGGAGAGAACCAAAAGGGAGAAGTTGCCAAGCGAAGCCACTTACGCACAGTGAGGCCGGCAGCATTTCCATCCTACCTTTGCTGTGGCCATATCAGCCGACTCCATGATCTCTGCTTGGCCTAGGGGGAGGCGGCATCATCCAGAGAAAAAAGGCAAAGTCACATACAGCTAGACAGAAAGGACAAACAACCCCCTCTCAAGATCAAGGGAGAACCAGAGTCCTCTCTCCCACCCCTGGCCCAGCACAGTCCAGGCTATCCTTCTGCTGGGAAGAAGAAGGGAGTGTCTAAAATGCCTATGACAGAGGATTTCCATCATAGCAAAGAAGTTGCTTCTCAGAAATTGTGCATACTGTTGCCCACTGGTACCCAGTTCCAGCTTTCTCAGTCCTCTACTCCTTTCCTAGAAGGCAAGGCTGGTGCCACTCCCAAGGCACCCTCTACTGGGGGTCTTTGAGTCGCAGAAAAGCAAGGCTATCCTCCCTAGCCCACCCACCACTGCTGCACACAGTTTCAAAAGGGAGAGTTGGGTTAAAGGGTCAGATGATGGGTACTGAGCAAGAAAACAGCAGGGGAGGGAGGGTACCAGGGACCAGTGTAGGAAGAGGGAGGATGCCTACGGAGGAAGGTAAAGACACTCAGGTAGAAGGAGAGGGGTACTGGAGAAGGTGCTCCGAGAGGAGGAACCTGGCCCAGGCAAGGTCACAGGGTGAGGGAGATGAATTCACCCAGTGAAGGCACTCACCTTGCAATAACATTCACATTGACTGAGGCCTACACCAGGAGCGGGTGGTTGACACCCTCCCGCCCCGCTCACACAGACTCACAGCCTCTGTCTAGAGGTACATGGCAGCAGCCGGCAGCCAGGCTCTCTCTGCAGAGGCCCCTGCTTCTCCTGGTGCTGCGGCCTGATTGGAGGAGCAGGATGACTTCATTCAGCCCCATTCATCACTCTAGGTTTCCTGCCCAGTAGGGACAGGCAGCTTGCAATGACTGCAGCTTTCTCTCTGGCCTACTTTACTCAGGGAAATTGGGCTAGGCTCTTGTTGTCCTGAGCAGACAAGAGAAAGTAACCGGAACGTCCTAGCCCCCACGAAGGTTAACGGGGACAAGTACATGAGGATGGGGAGGCCAAGAAAATGCTGAAAAGACTTCCAGCAAAGTACAAAATCATGCAACTACCCCTGCAAGAACATCAGATTAGTTACACACAAGGGCATCTACTCATAATGAGGCCCTAGCCCTGGATAATTACCAGCCTTCCCAGGAACCAGCAGAGTTCACGAGACTGTACCCACCACCATGTGGCCACTACAGCCATCCACCCTAACATCCTCTAGCTACTTCTAGCCATTCCTCCCCTTGAGATTCGTTATGAGGGAAAAGTTCCATGAGGTCAGGGAAAGGGACCAAAAGCTCAGCTATCTAGACTCTCCCCCTCCTAAACATTCTAGATCAAGCAGCTTTGTCTAGGATCACAAACTGCTAAGGTCATTTAACCTTTCCTGCCTAGAATTTTCTCTTAAAAGTGGTATCTAGGGGACCAGTTTCCCTCCCACCAAATCTGGAAAAATATAAAGCAGCAAGAAAAAGCCATTACCCTTATTCGCATCCCAAACAGGGCTGTCCCCTCACCCTTTTTCTTCTTATGACTTCTCTCAAGACAGATTTAACGATAACAAGAATCACTGAATCCACCTAGACAAAGGCAAACTAGCAAATCCTTTTCACAAATCGTCATTCTTCAGCAAATGTTATTGACTAGTGGTCCTGCCTACTTTTCCCATTGCCCCAAACTTCCGTCCCTATCCCCAGGGTCCCATTTCTCCTCTTCTTCCTCCTGTATCTATGGGTTAGAAGGATATAAGTACGGTAAATGTAAGTACAATAACACTCCAGTTAAGCTAGCTTTTGTACTTTGTGAACCACTTTTACAAAAATGAGGCAAATCACAAGAAAAGATATGGATACCAGTGATTTGGTAAAGACAAAACTTGAAAAACTTTCCTTAGTATGTCCTGATCCAGCCCAGACTCCTACAACAATTGTATTCCTGTACAACAGAGAATCAACTTTCAGAATCAATCAGTCAATAGGTAAGAGTCTGAGGTCATCAATAATCCAAGGAATCTCCAATTATATTCATTTTATTTACTAATGCAAGAAAATTTTTCAATATCCTTTAGAAAAAAAGACTTTCAACAAAAAAGACTAAAACCAGAGAGCTTTTTTCTTGTTTAAATAAAATTGTCAACTTAAAGAAAATTCAAATGAGCAGACCATGCCATTCTTCAAATATTCTGGTGGTTCTAGTTTTTTATGTTTTCTCTCTGAATCCCAAAGGCCCACCCTGTCCCAAATCACTATGCCAACCAAAACCCCCCCCAAAATTAAACGGGGATGAGACTAAAGAGACAGGTGCCTACAGCCTGACTACTCCAAATGCAAGGAACTCTTCATTCATCATACATAAAGCAGTTCTCACAAGCACCCCTGGTTCTGTGTGAGCACACATACACAAAATGTGTGAAGAGGGAAGCCTACACTTGAGTCATTTTCTCTTTGTACATCAGGGCTCCTAAACTTGGTGACCCTGAGTTTTTTTTTTAATATTTAACTATCTCAATATAATTATCTTCCTATGTAATACTGAGTATTTTATTTTATGTTTTTAAAATAAATAAAAATTTTATGTATTTAAAATCATTCTTCACACAAAAATGATTAAGAACCCTTGCCCTAAAAAAAGGGCTTGTAGCAAAGCTCCCAAAGGCTATAATGCTAGAGCCCAGTGCTGACAGCCAGAGGTACAAAAGGTTTCAGAAGAGAAGGCCAGATACCCCCGAGAAGATAATGTACTAGTTTCAGGAGAAATCACCAAGAAAACCATAAGGAGCTTAATCCAGCCCTACAGCAGTCATTGGAAAGACCAAAAATGCAAACATACAAGATCACTGATTAACAGCTATAAAGGACTTCTAAAGATCATATAGTTCACTATTCTCAACTCATAGATGAGAAAACTGGGACTTAGGTTAAATGACTTGTCCAAGGCCACCACAGCTCAAATTGCAGAGCTGCAATCTGAATCCAGGTCCTCTGACTCCAAATACATGTGTATACATATGTGTATACCTATATACATACATATATTCATACACATATACAATGTGTATGTACATTTGAGGGTCACTTATATATATTTATATAATTATATTCATACATGTTTATGAACATAAATGTATACATATGTGTATTTTATATACACATATCTTAAAGAAAAGCAACTATTTTGTTGCCAAAGATGATGAAAATAATAACTAATAATTATATAGTGCTTTAAGATATATGAAGCATTATATAAATATATGTAAACATATAGATATCTATATATATAGTTGACTAGGCAATACTTGGTTATATATATATGTATATATACATACATATATACACATCTATAATACAGATGTATTTATATATAGACATGTTTTATATATAGATTTAGATATGGTCTATTTGGCAATACTATATAGTAAACTATAGAAATATAGATAGACAATGAATCTACTAGACTGATATATAACTAACATATATTAGTTATATAATACTTTTTAAACTTTAAAGTCTCAAAGCACTATACAATTATTAGCTATTAGATTTTCATCATCCCTGGCAACAAAACAGCTGTGTCTTTTTAAGATA